>JACXGJ010002520.1:17251-64676 GCA_016801105.1 Esox niger | reverse complement strand
CACACACACACACACACACACACACACACACACACACACACACACACACACACACACACACACTAGATAACCCCACATGAAGTTTTGTTCTTCCATTTGAGATTTATATGGCTGGCTGTATCTTTGTCTGTGCTGCTCTCTGATAGGGTGCTGTGGGGGAGCAGAAATACTCTCTGCTATCAGTGGAATGTATCTTCTTTTGCCAAAGCAAAGCACTGCTGTGTGGTGGGACTTTTCACTCTCTTTTATTTTATTGCCTCTGCCATGTATTCACACGTTCTTATGGGCTTTTCCAATTTAGCCGCTGGTTTGGAAATAATGAAGGTAGATAAGGAGCAAGGATAAGCACGAATACGTCCATCAAAGGGAGAAAAACTCTGTTATACAGAGTGTCCTCACACAGGAAGTGAACACCACCAACCTGGCATAAAGACCACAACTGTAAATGTGTATACCTACAGCTAGATAAAGACATTATTTTAATGATTGTGTGCAAGCGCACTTGAGCAAAGCACGTCTTGACTGTAGTATAGAATTCCCTTTAACTTATATATTGGTATTCTCATTTGGGTGTTCCTTGTTTCCTTGTTATATGGTGAATAAACTCAAACATAATTTCCCCAACTTAAAGGAATAATCTAATCCCTCTGAATTAAAATAGAAATGATCACATTCAGTGGAATGCTATGTCTGTAGTGCCCATTCAAAAACACATTCATTCTGTAAAAAATGACTTTGCAAGATCTTTGCATTGGTCTTCTACATTTCTTTTGGAGACACCACTCTGCCTGCAAGGGTGACTTGTGGTGGCAGGATGAGGGTTTTCAGGGTGACTTGCAGGCAGAGTGGTGGCAGGATGAGGGTTTTCAGGGTGACTTGCAGGCAGAGTGATGGCAGGATGAGGGTTTTCAGGGTGACTTGCAGGCAGAGTGGTGGCAGGATGAGGGTTTTCAAGGTGACTTGCAGGCAGGTAGAGTGCAGCCTCCCTGAGAGCCACATCCAGCCAGTCAAATGGGCAGGAGCAACTCACAGGTGGAAGCCAGGAATGGACGTGACCTTTTCTGCATGTCAACCAAAGGTTAGAAATCTCCACTGGCCTTAAAGGAAATGCACTAGTATGCCATAATGGAGGAGGCCCCTGCTTATTCCTATGAATGGGAGAGACCGGGTTCAATCCCAGGGGATGCTCTGGCTGCTGTGGAATTCTTTCAGCAAACAGGTCTACATACAGTCTGTCCTCCCTTACATTAAGCTCTTCCTCTCAGCCTCTTTTCCCTCCCATCTCCAACCTTTAGGCTTTTAATATAAAACCAGGCATTTAATGGTATTTTAAACTAATACATTTGCTGTGTGTTGCTCCTTGATATACCTTGTGCAAAATGTTTATTTAGTGGACAAGAAAGTAGACATTTTTATTAATAGGAACTATTACATATCTTGTAGGTTAGAATATATTTAGTTAATTTGAATTTGAGGAGGTTAAAGTGTCAAACATATAGGGAGACAATAAGAATGCATTTGTTGCAAGGAAAATAGATGATCAACTGCCGGAAACATATAAAGTCACCCTTTCCTTATCCTCATCTGAGACATAGAAATATCATAAATATTGGCCTGGCACTTTGTCTGGAGCCTATAGACATATTGTACATCATATAACACATATGGCCACTCGTAATTCACACATTTATATTCCTCAACGTGATTTTGTATTTTAAATATGACTCATAAACCATGATATATGGAAATTGTCCGATCATATGTGATTCCTGAATTAAATATCATATAGATCACATGTTTTATGTCTTCTCCCCCTCTTTGCCTGAGAAAGGAGCCTTGACCATGCAGGTAATTTACAGTGTTATGGGATGAGTACAAAACATGCTGTAAATAAATGAGAGTCCATCAATTCCATTTTAGGACAGTGGAGGTTAGAATCCCCACTCCCCTCCCCCTAGTGTCCCCTGTACTGGAAATGTGGCTTCACAGTGCACATCTGCACATCAGAAAGAGAGGTGACCTCATCTTGGGTAGCCAGCGTCACTATGCAGTTCATTTGCTAATTTCAATATGGTGTCCATCTATGTGGGTATGGCCTTGGGCACAGTACCGTAAACGCCCCCCCCCCCTTAGCTCCCCATTCTGCCAGTCTCTCCACATCTCATGTCCCTTTGACCTTCACGGAGACTTAATAAACACACACACATACACACCCGCGTGCAGATGCATTGCAATGTTATGGACATAATGCCATTTAGAAAGCCTTTCAAGGCTTGTTAAAACAAACGCGCTCTCCATCACATGCCCACCTAGCTCACACACACAAATACACAAACAAGCAAAGACGGACAATTGATGGTGAGTCATTCTCAATCGATGACTGTACAGTGTGCTTAAAACTAATATTTAACTGTCACTCTAAATCCCTACCTGAACATTTTGTTTTTTGTAAAGCATAATAACAACAGCAATATCAAATGACTTGAATTATTTGAATGAATGATTTCATGATGACAAACGGGTATTCTCTTAGTCTCAGTGTTATCACGCCGTTTGGGCACTCTGGGACAAGTGCCCCTCAGCTGAGTTCAATTAACCATTGAAACACATCGTAGAAAGTGTCTTTTAGATTGTCAGTCTGGAACTATACGATGTGACTTCTCAAAAGATAGCCCTGTCAATTCCTGACACTCATCAATACCATCAAGACAGAGCTGCAGAGCATGACTATTGTCTTTGTGTAGCAAAAGCTCATGTATCAGCAGGCATTTTGGGACACTTTTCACTGGAATTAACACTGTCACTACACAGCTAATGAGAACGGACAGAGAATAGATTATTGTGGAAATCCCAATAAGCACGTCTCTAGGTGTATGTGGCTTATCCGTGGCCCTACAGTGACCAATGGTTTGGATGGGCCAGATTTACTTAGCAACCGCTCCGTGGCGATATGGCTGGAATGATTGCACAGCTGTGCTAGATGTATCCTCACAGTGGAGAGCAACTGAACAACGGTCGAATCAGTGTATTATCTTGTGTAAAATGAATTTGTGTTGTTCCCTTCTATTTTTTCTCCTGTAAATGTAAATGCAAAAGCATGTTTATATGATTCCATCTTCTTCAGTGTTTAGGCCAGCACTTTGCCTCAGACAGGGAAACTGACTGACTGCTTTTTAAAACTTTACTGGTTCATGAATCATGATTAAAACCCCTCCAATGAAACTCTCTATTGTTGTTACCGTTTCTGTTGTGTGTGTGTTTGTGTTTTCATCTCTATGTGTGTGTGCTTGCATGTGTGCCTGTTTGTGGGAGGGGATTTGTGTCAAAGTAAAGCAGATTATTATACAGAAATATTACACAGGCCTCTGTATGCATTATTGTAATTAGATTCCCCAGGATGGCTCAATTAAGTCCCACTGCTCCAGGGAACACATTGGTCTGTGGTTTGACACTCCCTCACGAGGGGTCCAGTCTTGTAAGTAAGAAAAAGGGATACAACTATTAATTTGGCCACAGTGTCCATTTGCTAATGAAGAAGTCATTTCTGTCCCCCAGTTAGGTGTGGATCATATGTTTTAATAACCGCTGTGCCACTAAAATGACAGGTAATGGTAGCTCCTCCCTCTGGCTCTGGCCGACGCTACATGGAAGATAAAGATGGAAGATGAAAGACACCACTGGCACTGTCTTTTAACATAATGTATTCCAGTGAGAAGAGCTCCATCTATGGACCACCTGTTGTACTGCATTTATTATAATGGGCAGCTCGAAAGATGGATTTGTCAGTTTGATTCAAATTATGGCCTGATTCTACAGCATTTAAATTCAAACCAACCTAAATGCCTATACATTCTATTTCCATTTGTCCAGTTGATGGTTGGTCAATGTTGGATTCAGTTAGTAGCAGAGATGATAATATGAGCGAATCAAACACATGAATATATTTGAAGGAACTGTAAGTCATGCCCGGTGACAAAGGGAGATTCAGCACTTTTTATGATATGTGGTTACATTACTGGCCTCAAGGCTGGCTTCCAGTTAAAATGTGTGTGGAGCTGATGTTCTGAACACTTTCTCCCTGACAACAGAAAACGTCATGCGCAAAGAGATATTCAACTCTTTTTCACTGCCAGTGTCGGAGAGGTTGCAGTCCCTGTGAGGTGTGAGAGACTTTGAAAATGTCGGTGGAGAAAAGGCGTCAATTTGAAATTGTTGTGCAATTACCTTAAATCTTAACTATTCTGCTGGGTGGAAGTGGAAGACAGCCCCATCTGTCTAGGGTGAAAAGAAGATTCGTTATACTCTGTGTAAAGAGAGCTAACTCCCTCACACGGTGAGATTAGCAGTCCGAACCGCGGACCACCACATTGCACAGCACTCTACAGGGGTCATTCTAGCAGCCTGTCTTAAATTTACTGCCTCTGTTAATATTCTGTCATAGTTAAACATTTTATTGCTATTTTTTATGGCCATATCCTTATGTCCCAAGCGTATGAACTTTTCTATGCAAATCACTCACTTATCTTCCTCTCCACAAAAGCGATGGTGGAAGTGTCTTCTAGTATCCCTTTTGTTTAGAAAGGAAATTAGTCATTATATCACGGGACCCCATTCTGCGAACGAAGCTGTTCTTTGTTCTGTATTGGTCGTTCGTACAAAAAAGAATTGTTTGTGTTATCCCAAATCAAGTGCTGTAGGTCCAGTGGGAGCTGAGGAGAGAGAAGGCCACTGAACATTGCAACCAAAACCTGCTCCAACAGATTACTGCTCCACAGGAGTTAATTTCAGCCAACCCATTTCCTCACCCCATTAGTCAAACTAAGTCTTTGCTTTAACTTTGTCAATTTCCTCTTAACCCCCTGAATTAGGGACAGCTAAGGCCCTTACAGAAAGATACAGGGAAGAGGGGACAGCTGTCGTCGGCTACAGATGACTGAGAGAACTAGTGCATACATCAGCTGCAAGGAATTCATGACCTCAACTCTCCACTGTGACTGTGTGCTGGATGTAGCCGCTGTCGGCTCGGGACAAGCAGAGCAGAGGAGCTGTTCATCTAGATTACTACAATGCTGGATCATTGCGGGAAGAACTGAACATGAACTGACAGTTTTTCTGCCCAGCTAGTGTTTGTCTCAATATTTTTGTGTGATTCTATTGCACTGGTCTGCAGTGTAAGACACAAGGGACCTAGCTCTGAGATCAACACATGTATTTACTTCACCTCCCTGTATTTTTTAAATCCTCATCCTCTTTGGCCTCTCTCTTCCTTATTGTTTCCCCTTCTTTCCCTCTGAGGCCAGACAAGCCAGCAGTGAGAGAGGGAAGAGGGGTGCAAGGATTTACGAGCGTGGATCTGTTACTTTGGGCAGGGGTTTAAGAATACATTGTGATTTTGTCCTCTGACTTTGTCTCAGTGCAGTGCTCTCTCTCTCTCTCTCTCTCCCTCTCTCTCTCTGTCAGAGCTACACAAAGAGAACGTGGCGAATTTTTAAGAAGGAGCAGTCATGCTCATTCATAACCATGTGTTGTTGTTGTTTTTGTCTGCGGCTGTATGGATTCTTCAGAGACAGGCCAGTGGTGGAGGGGGAAGCAAACCCTGCCTGCAGGCTGCCAGAGGACAGGAGAAGAGATGACTGACCAGTGTCCAGGGGCCTGAGCTATTGTCCTGGTGCCATGGTGACTGTCTGGGAGTGATCAATATTACATTAGTAAAATCGTGCTATATGTATTCTGCTATCTCTCTGGCTCCATGTCCTCCCCCTCTCTCGGCCCGCCTCTCTTCCCTTCTCTCCATGTCCCCGACATGCTTTTTAATAGTAGTTATTTGATTGGGGTAGGAGCTTTAAGGAGAGGGCAGGTTTGGAAAGGTTGATGTGTGGAGGTACAGGGTGCTTCTAAGTGCTCCTGAATGGTCCTAATGAAGGTGGCAAATGGAGACATAAAGAGGGAATGGGTACACTTTTCACTTTAGTCTGACACCCCGCCGCTGCCCCTTCAAGCCCTTAAGGGGGCATTTGGAGAGGGTGCGACCAAGCTTAAAATTCCCCTCCTTCTCCTAAGACTAATTGTTAAGGATACTGACCTTGGAAAGGGTAAAGTGTTGGGGGGGCGGGGGGCGGGGGGCGGGGGGCGGAGGGCGGGGGGCGGGGCGAAGGCCGGTGTAGGTGCGGTTCTTTAGGTGGAGAATACGAACGGATCAGTTGACCTACGGAGACTCCGCCCCTTCGGACAGTTCTTGCAGTGCAACCTGCCCGCGTGTGCGTGGCGCCAGCCTGAGCCGCCGCGGACACGTCGACGCGCGCGTTGCTCGCGCGCGCGGGAAGTCGGGAGAGGAGTCGAGAGGTAAGACACACAAATCCAAAGGCATCAATGAACATGGCATCATAACTGTTGAGATCAATCACTCCAATTTCGGGCCCCATCTCCAGCCCGTGGCCATTGATTACAACGGGCCATGGTCGTGCAGAGCACTATCGGATCCCTGGCCCAGAATATGGGTCTCACACAGAGCCCTCCCCCTAGCCGCTGTCCCTCGCCCTGACCCCGATCCATGTTAGACAAGTTCACCATCCTGTTCTTTCTCAAGCCGCAGTCGATGGGTGTCAATACTGTGGATTGGCTCAGCGACAGGGGCTGGAAGGGGAGTCGATGAGGGGCTGATAAGCGAGAGGCTGCTTTGTTTAAGTAATGACGGCTTAAACGAACGCACCTGCCCCTTTCTTTAACCTGCTGCAACACCTCAAACACAACGAGCGTCAATACAGGGCCGGACAGAAACCCGGGTCCCTGTGTTGAATCGAACATGTCCACAGAAGGCTCATACGGGACTGGGAAGATATTGTGTTATTTTACTTGAAAAACTACACAGTGGACGTTATGCATAAGATACTGCATGGCTTGCAGGTTCTTTTATCATTCTGTAGTTTAGGATGGTTATGAGGCATTGTCCTAAGGGAATGCAGTATGTTCTGTTAAAAATGGTGCTGAGTTTAAATCCCAAGTGAGAGTAGTACAGCAGAATCCACAGGGATTTATCCTGCAACACTCAGAATGAAGAGGCTGGAAATCTATAGAATTTGTGGCTGTAAAATAGTTCATTTTATTTTTTGAGCTGATAAACTGCTAGGTTAATGATATTTTATAATGTTACATTAACACTTTAACGATTTAATTCTCTTGGTTCTGCACTGCTATATCCAAAGTTCATTAGAAATTAATCATATTTTACTGCTAATGGTGAGGCCATTAAAATTGTTGTAATTATGATCTACCTCACATAAGACAAGTTTGGAAAAAATTGTGGTGCTTTGACTTTATCTTGGACACAGTCATGCGTGCGCGCACACACACACACACACACACACACACACACACACACACACACACACACACACACACACATGTGCACACACATATAAACACACAATACAGTGCACTAAAGATAGCTCTGTGCAAACAGAAATCTGAATATGTGTTTCGGTCTCCACAAGCATTGATTAAGTCTAATGCTTGTTTTGTGTCTGGTCGACTCAGTCCCCTGTCCCCACAACCAGCACATTATGTCAATTTCTTTCAATACAGCCACAAGACACACATTTCATCTTAAAAACACACAGAATACTACTACTACTGCTACATTAATATTGTCCTGTCAGTCAAACACACTGTCACCGTGACACACAGTCACCAGACTGTTAATAAATACTGACTGTGTTGTCTTGACTGTGCTTGATTTTATTGGAAGATTCACAATACGGGTGTAGGATTCTGATCTCCAAATGAAATAACTCCATTGAAAACTGCAGCAAAAGAATGATGTTGGGACTACACCATGCTGTCACTGATCTCTTATTTTGCTATGGCTTCATGTTTTATTTGCCACGAGCAGCTGTGTATTTTACTTATCAGTCAAACTCTTAAGTGACCAAAAGGAGCCTAAATGTCCATTTACCAAATCCTATCCCTGTCCCTTAATCTACAATCCCACTACAATGTAATGGCCCGGGTTGTGTCGGGTACATGGCCATTTTACACGTCCTGGTGAATTCTGCTGGAGAATGGGCTGCTTGAAAAAAAAAATGTTTTTTTCTAATGGCTCATTGGTTTTGTTAACATTTCGGTGTCGGGTGGATGTTCCCTTTCTCTACCCGGATTCTTCCAGCGGTGTCATTCTGAAAAACCCAGTCTACCGGTTTAGTCCTCCTCTCCAATGACAGGCCTTTTATGGCATGACAGTCGCACTATACCTCCACAATTACTTTTCAATTAGCACAATGAACATTTCCAACACTGCAGCACAATTATTTTATAGGCCAGTGTCTTAGACCATTAATGGCCCTCCAACAGCACGGGAGTGATAAACCATCTGGCTAGACTCCCACTGAGACAGAGCTCACTTAATGGAGTGAAAAAGTAAAAGCAATTAATGTCACATTAATATAATGATAATAATGCCTTCCCTTGCAGCGAACCGGGGGACTGCTGGGGACTGACACAGGGTTTCCAGTGGGGCCCGTGATCTGCTGGACAGAGGAGAGGGGACCCATGTAGCCCAGGCCATTAGACCCCAAATCCCCGCCGGTTGGACGCCAGACCAATCCCCCTTAAAGCCGGGAACGAGACTGGTTTTGACTGTGTGTAAATATCTGTGAAATGCAGATTTACCTGCGTTTTAGAGCTGATACAGTATGTTAGCGCTGAATGTATGGATGAACAGCTAAATTATCGATTGACCGATTAAAACTCAAGAGTGCATAAAGTGTATTTAGGGCTTTGGGCGACCACTCCATTCATGTCCCATCTCTGTTCTGTGGTCGGTCAAATACAATCCAGCCGTATGCAAGTCTTTGGATTGCTTAACTTATTCAAGGCATGCATACTTTAGTGACTTATGTTCTATTAGTCCTTTGTGACTAAATGTGTGTGTGTGTGTGTGTATCCCGGCCCGTGTGTATGTGCGTCCATGCCTGGGTGTGTGTGGCAGCTCCTGTCTCCTGAGTGGCTCTGTCCCCTCCTATCTCCTGACCCCTTGTGTTTCCGCTGGCCTGCTCTGTTTGTGTTAATTCCTCTACATCTCCAGGGTGGCTTACATTAGAATATCTTAACCACTGGGCTGCATTAGCATAGCGTGATGGATGCAGCTGAATCTCCGTGCCAGATAATGTCCACATTTTGCATTTTAAACTAAGCTACGCCATGGACGTGCTATCCATTTTCACAGGGGGAAATTAGGCCCTGGTGGGTGAGTGCCTGGCTCTCTGTCATCCCAGGCAAATCTCCCTGCCCAGGTTTTATGACACCTCTGGGGCACCATACTGAGACAGGTTGAGGGTCACTGACTGTCCAGAACGGGACATCCATGATGTCATTTAAAAAAATAACGTTTTTAAGAAACTTTCAATTTATTCAAGTTGTTGTTATGAAGACTTAACTAAGTAAGGGATGCTGAGTCCTTCAATGGTATCCCTGCGCTGAGCTCTTGAAGTCTACGGTAGAACTGCTCAACACTCAACTACTTAAATGCAACAGATCATACATCATTTTCAATGTAATCTGTATAGTTCTCCCGGTGACACCTGTGCATAAGTCCCAGTGCATTCAGACGACATCTCCTGGATGTTGATTTCCGTTACAAAGCTGTCACGGCCCCCGGCGGCTGATCAATAGGAATAAATCAGCTCTCTCCTTTATGTGACATGAGACAGTTGTACATTTATAAGCCTCTTTATGAGATAAGATCTGGACAGTTGAGCTCACATCATACACAGTGACACACACCCCAGCCCAGCTTCAGCTGACACACGGATGGGATGCTACTCAAGCTACAGACTGGCAGTTTCAATTCTCCACCAATAAGGAAAAACCAAACATTTTATGTTTTCAAGTAGATTTTTCATATTCATTTCTAAATGTTTTATTCTAAAAACTACAGATCCGAACAATGGCCCGGTAAATATGCTTCCATTTTAAACAGCACATCCCGAGGCCAACTGGATGACTGTGTCCTATTGTACTGTCTGTGAGGCTGATGGATTGTGCCTCTCCTTGATTTCTCCTTATAGAAGCATAAACGGCAGCCCAGTAATTCTGTAATGTTCTGCTAATTAAGTTTGACTAATTATGATTCTTTAACGTGGTGATATTATGTGCTGGGAGTTCCCCCTCGATGACGCTGTAGCCCATCTCTCTGCTTTACTGATCATGATTGGATACGAAGGCCACCGTTTTTTATTTGTTTTCCAATTAAATATTAGCTTTGAACACTTCAGGGGTGATAATTAAACTATTAATCCCCCACTCGTTGACCGCACCGAGAATGTGATCAAGTGAGACTTGGGAATTAACGAGACAGTTGGACATATTTGTTTTTCTCTTCCGGGTTTGGAAAATCCAAATAGGATGCTTTCGACGTTGAACGCATTGACTTGGATCAAATTACATCCACTTCTTAGTACAAGATAGATCTGAAAGAAAAGCCTGTTCTTACGAACTAAGTGTCTGTGAACAGAGCTGCACACTCTGCTCCCCTCCGTCCTTTAACGTGTTCCATGCAGACAGATGGAACGGACTGGAGAGCCTCTGAGGAACAAGGCAACTAATTTAACCACACATGTACTACAGACGAGGAGAAAGGGTTTCAGTGGCAAACACAAGATGTCTCAACAGAGTAGTGCTGGGGGGAGGGGGAGTTAAGGGTGGGGGGAGGCAAAGAGAGCCCGACTGTGCTCTCCTCTGATGATGGATAGCAACAGAGGGGAGAACAAAACCAAGCATTCCTCATGCTGTCACCACAATGAAACAGGGACATAACAAGATTTGGTCACAATGCGAGCAGAGCACTTCAGAGAGATGCCAGGCCATCATGCCACTTCTACTGGAAGTCAAAGACTCCATCCATCAAGCCGCAGCATCTGACTGCCTGGGCTCACCTCTTCTCTCCTCACGCTGTCTGTCTGTCGTTCCTGGGACTTCCCTGACTAGCTCAATAGCCTCTTGCATGAGTTTATTTTTGGGGGCCATTGTTTGGCTTCGGTGGCTGCCCCTTTGAGGCAGGTGGCAGAGGGTTCAGGGTGTATGAGTATGAGGTTTATAAAAGTGTGAATGTGCTGCTCATTCTTAAACACATCTGCATACATTTCATTGTGATGGTTTACACTGATTTTATGTTTACATTTCAGCAGATGTTTATATCCAGAGCTATGTATGTAAGCAGTTAGGGTTCTCCGTAATTTTCAGTATTTGATCCACTATCGTCCCTAATTTTATCAATGTGAATGGCCTCTCCTCCGTTACTGAAATGCGTTATTCTAACTGAGATAAATCAGGGTGTGTCTGCCTCATATTAGATCTACCTTTGATCTGTGGCTCATTCACCCAGGTGATCCCAAGCAGAAGATGAATATCTTGACTTGTTTGAATCACAGATCATAACATCAATACGATAATCGTATTTGGTTGTATACAGTAGCCCCAATAGCCTCTCAGTAATCTCAGCAGGCTCCTCTAGGTTTCTTCTTATCAGTTGCCTCCCAATACCCTCTCAATAATCTTGGTAGCCTCTTAATAGCCACAAGAGTCTTCCAGGAGCCTAATTTGCCTCCTAGTAGCCTCCCTGTAGGTGCTCACTTGCCTCAGAAGTCTCAGTAGCCTCTCTGTAGCTTCTCAGTAGTCTTTCAGTAGCCTCTCAGTAGCCTCTCAGTAGTCTTTCAGTAGCCTCTCAGTAGCCTCTCAGTAGTCTCTCAGTAGCCTCTCAGTAGTCTCTCAGTAGCCTCTCAGTTGTCTCTCAGTAGCCTCTCAGTAATCTCTCAGTAGCCTCTCAGTAGCCTCTCTGCAGCCTCTCAGTAGTCACTCAGCAGCCTCTCTGTAGCTTCTCAATAGTCTCACAGTAGCTTCTCAGCAGCCTCTCAGTAGACTCATAGTAGCTTCTCAGTAGCTTCTCAGCAGCCTCTCAGTAGCCTCTCAGCAGCCCCTCTGTAGCTTCTCTGCAGCCTCTCAGTTGTCTCTCAGCAGCCTCTCTGTAGCCTCTCAGTAGCTTCTCAGCAGCCTCTCAGTAGTCTCTCAGTAGCTTCTCAGCAGCTTCTCAGTAGTCTCTCAGTAGCTTCTCAGCAGCCTCTCAATAGTCTCTCAGTAGCTTCTCAGTAGCCTCTCAGTAGCTTCTCAGCAGCCTCTCAGTATCCTCTCAGTAGCCTCTCAGTAGCTTCTCAGTAGCCTCTCAGTAGCTTCTCAGCAGCCTCTCAGTATCCTCTCAGTAGCTTCTCAGTAGCCTCTCAGTAGCCCCAGCAGCATCCCAGTAACAGCAGTAGTCATGCCTCCCAGACACACAATAGCAGATTAGAGCTAGGCTAGGGAAATTGCTTCTTCACAGAGCCGTATGGATTTTGGTTGTTGATAAACACGATTGCGTAATTCTCCGATGTGATATGTGAATATTGTTGGAGGTAGAAAATGAAAAATTGGGGGAGTGGAGAGTTGGGGGAAGGGAGCATTCTAAAAATTAAAAGTTGTAGCCTATTAGTCTGTGTTTGGTAGCTGAGCACGCACCCATGCCTAGCGCAGCCGCTAATAGGAAAAGATGTGTGGAAGTGTATGATTTATGGTTGCATGCAGGCAGGGGTGGAATAATTTGGTGCAGAACGGGTACTTACTGAACGGCAACAACTCGGCTACTTATCCGTACTTTCTGGTGATAAATTAGCTCTTGTTTAAAGTAGCTGGAGACCCATTTTTCATTTTGATTACTACACTTGATATCTCTTTCTTTCTTACTATTTCTTTGTCAGCACTGGTCCTTAGCATTTCATGAGTATTGAGAAAGTGTTTCAGTAGCTCTTTTCTCAGCTCAGGGCATGTTCTTAACCCTTCTCTGCCAAGGAGCTGCTCCATTTGTACCGATTTTCCCCCATGTAATTTTAATTAGCAGTAAATTTGATAATTGTGAAGCCGCCCGGTATGAGCGGTAAGCAACATGGCTTCCCTCATTGACCGTGGTCTGTCCTGTCCTGCTGCCAGCTGGAGGCTAGGGTTCTGTCAGTCACAGGGCGACCCTGCCAGGACCTTCCCCTGCTCAGACAAGGTTCCCATTGATCCCCCTCTGACAGGAAGCAGCCTCGGCAGGGGAAATAAGCAGGTGAAATATTAAGTTATAAGCCAGCTTCCAATCAATAAACAGGGCTGGGACCAGGAGGGGCAAGGCCAGGTCCCACAGCAGCCCCAGCGGCCTGGATAATGCAGTTGAGGACTGTGGGTCACCCCCAAAGGCCTGCAGTCAGAGCCCCCCTTTACTGAACGGAGCCATCATGCTCGGTCCATGACCAGTTCTCTGCAGCAGCCTGGCACCTGCTCTATTGTGCCTTCCCTGGCACTGCCAGCCATGTCCAGGCCCAGGCTACTGTTGGCAGAGCTGGATACTCTACAGACAGCATGAATAAAACGTATGAAACACATAATGAGGACAGAGCTGTAGGGCCAACAGGCAGATTCAGGGTCGACTGCAGAGCCTGCTGAGCAAGAACGCCATGGGTTCTCCAGATCCAGTGGTTCTCAGGTTTCTTTTCGAGCTACACGGCAACACCGCACCTACAGCCAGTCCACAGCGTGGCTACATGTTCCTCAAGTCCATTGTCCAGTCTTGGCTTTGTGATTCAGTGCGCTTTTGGCCCCTGGGTGTTAAAGCTTGGCAGGTGTCATTACTTATCTCCGCCTTTACTCTCTGGACAGGACAGCTGAAGCCGTAGCATGTGCCCTCCTGTCAGGCCTGTCCCCTGATCCTGTTAGCCCCTGAGGGGCAGAGGAGGCAGGGGAGGGAGGGAGGGGCCAGAGGAGCAGGCCGGCTCACTGAGAGGACCCTTGGACCTGGAAGGCTGCGTGGGTCTCCAGGGTGTGCTCTCCCGCCCCTCTCCCCACCTCGTCGCTGCTGACTGACAGCTATCTTCCAGCTGCGGGACACGCAGCCCAGCATCCCAGCGCTGATAAAATGTTAATGTAATTAACAGATAATGGCTGTTGTTTTTAGCTGTCAATACTCGGACCGGGATGGGATAAAGGATTGGAGCTCACAAAGTCACATTCAGATATCTGCCAGCCATTGTAGAATTCAATTATTTGGCCAACACTACCCCCCACCTGTCCCCAGACCACCCCCCCCCCCCACACGCACACACACCTGTCTTTATCCTCTTCTGTCTCACACGTGATCATACTCATGTGATATCGACGCTATCTCGGCTCCAGGACAGCCAGGCCGCTGTGGACTTGTGGACAGAGGACGGGACTTCTTCCTGCTCTACGCCCGGCACACCACTGCCCCGTCTCGTTAACTCTTTTAAATCCAAAGCTTGAGTCAGTACAGCTGGGATCATAAATCATGTGACAGAGGCAGGCAGCCACTGAGTCCCTCTCACCTCGGACACAGAGGCAGGCGGACGGCAACTCGGCCACAGCCACAAGACAAATGTATTTATTTTAAACCGAAAACACAACACCTATCAGGACATGGGCAGTGTTTCTTTGAGCGTCTGCTCCCTCACTATTCTTGTATTTTAATAAATATCAAGGCCAAACAAGATTAGGCGCTTCCAGTTTACAAAATGTCAGGGAAGGCAGCACTATCACTCATAATAAATGGGCTTATGCAAACTGTGGGATTTTTGCCATGCATAAGAGCTTGTTTGGTGTGTGTCGTAGTGATGCTGTGTGCTGATATGCAATTATTCAAAAGAGTATCACAGTTCAGGTGTGAGACTGCCGTCTTGCTGGAGCAGCCAGGGAAGCGCTGAGCAGCCTCAGATTACCACAGGAATATTTCATGAATAAAGAGGGGGAGACATTACTGAGATGATAAGAAGAAAACTGAAAGTATGATAAAACACAGTCCACAATGGGTGATTTTTTGTGTATTCATAATAGCAAATGTAGATGTTGTTTTGGTAACATTTGGATAGCTGAATGAACTACAGCACTGTGTTTGTGTTAGATTGGATTACCTTTAATGACGGTAGACCTAAACTTTGATCAGTTGATCTACAAAATTTGTGTATCTGTTTTCTAATTAACCCTGTTTGTGTGTGCTGCTAATGACGTCTAATTATCATCTGTGTAACAAGATTGCTCTCATTGCCATAATGAGAAAAACTCCTTCAAATGTTTGGCTGCTTACAACTGGCATTCTCCAGTTATTAGCAGTGTTTATGCAATTATGGCTAATTGAAGTGTTAATTAAATCAGGAATACCATTTTGCTAAACAAAGATGCTAACAACACAAGTGCAATAATAACAATGCTAAGAGCCCGGGTCCCCTCCCTTCCTCTCCCCTTAACCAGGTCACAGTGTACAGGGCAACTACCCTTCACCTCACTGCCCTCTAGCTTCCACACCAGCGGGACTCAAACCAATCACGGTTGATTGGCAATTTGACTGGCTACTGAATGCAGCTCTCTCCCTCCAACTGCTGTGTTAATTGCCATGCAAGAGAGGCAGGAGAGCCAGTGGCTCTTGACCTTGTCTCACTCGTCAATAGCCACGCAGCGCTGAATGAGAGGGATCTCAGGTGACCGACTAAACACAACCAGAGGAATACAGGATACAGGAAGGTAGACAATATGAACCAGTCAGCTCTCAGTTAGAACACTACATCTACATTTTTGTCATTAGTCGTTCAGTGCAAAAAGGTGAAAAGGTTGAAAGCCAGGTGAGATTCGGTTTTTGGATGAGTAACAAGGCTTTGATGGAACATGCGCAGAACCCAGCCAGTAGAGAGTTGCTGAAGTCCAGACAGGAGATTACAGGGGACAGAATTTACCTAAATGGGTCCGACCTCATCAGTCAGAGGTTACTGATGAATAAAAATACAGGGTAAAAACCTGTTGTTTTCACTCAGATTTACTGATAATTGGAGATTAGCTTTGAAACCACAAGATGTTTGGTGCTGGACAGTGCCATTACTGGTTATGTATCTCAAACCCACATCCTGAAACATTCTTTTGAAGCAGGGCTGCTGCTATCTAATACCTGATTGGAAGGTACACTTTATAGTATGCCAGATTTTAAATCCAACCAAAGCAAAAATTATGAAAGGTCTCTCTTTCATTGTCTCTTTGTGTGTTGTTTTGGTAATACTCTGATGAGAGGTTTCACTCTCGCTGGGAGCATTGTCCTTCCAAGCTATGATTTGATTCTCAGTCAGATTATTGATTCATATTATCATCTTATTGATTCATATTACTGCACAGTATCTTGTTACAGTTGTTAAATCAATCAATGATGGATGGTGAATTTGACAGAAAACCTAGGGTGACCCAAAAAAACACTGGATTGATATTGTCTCCTTGCCTTTATTGGGGAAGTAAGCTCAATTTTGTATTATCATGACACAAGTGCAAATCCACACCTTTTGGATCCCATGAACAGTACTTAGGAATCGCTGTCTG
This sequence comes from Esox niger, assembly GCA_016801105.1. Taxonomy (NCBI): domain Eukaryota; kingdom Metazoa; phylum Chordata; class Actinopteri; order Esociformes; family Esocidae; genus Esox; species Esox niger. The sequence continues at coordinate 48,251 of JACXGJ010002520.1, read as the reverse complement.
CGTTAAAAAGGTTAGGTGAACCCAACGACTAAGATAGTATGCCAGTTTGTGCAAACTACTCCAGATTCTATAAACACGTGATAGGTCGTTCAGTAATATTTTTATCATCCACATGCTATGGTCACACGCACATGCACACATGTCGATAGACACACAGCAACACGCCATACACACACCAGAAAAACCTTCAGTTAGGAGTTTATGAATTGATTTCTTCCGCCCTATAAAGCCGATGTCTTCCTCTCTGAATGCTGTAATGTGTCCACTTGACCTTTCTTTGCAGGCTCCTTTCTGATGAATTGACTCCTAAGTGTTTGGCCGTGGCCTTTTCAGCACCATGGTGTCCTCCATCCGCAGTGTGGCCCGCCTGGCAGACATCAGCAGCCTGTCAGCACATCTCACATACAGCCCGCACTGCTGAGCCAGAGATCTGCAGCGCACAGCGCACTGTACAGAGACGTCTCGCAGCCATGTGATAGAGGAGCCAAGCAGAGTCATCTTCACCGGCCAGCTTATGACTCTTATGCTATGCTTATAAACCCGCTTAGGAATCTTATACCGTGCATATAAACCTGCATATGAATCTTAAACCATGCTTGAAAAATGCTTGACTCAATTGCTTACCACCCCTTTTCTCCAAAAAGTTGGGATGCAGCATGAAATGCTAATGAAAACAGAATACAATTACTGAATGTGAAAATATTTAATCCCTGTATTTAATTGAAAATAGTACAAAAACAACATGTCAAATATTGAAACAGAGAAATGTTAATGTTTTTGGAAAAATATGTGCCCATTATGAATTTGATGCCAGCAACATGTTTCACAATAGTTGGGAAAGGGCGTGTTTACCACTGTGTTGCATCATCTCTTCTTTTAACAACACTCTGTAAGCGTGTGGGGGCTGACAAGACCAATTGTTGTATTTTTTTAAGTGAAATATATTCCCTTTCTTGCTTGGTATAGGATTTCAGCTGCTCAAATGTTCGGGGTCTGTTTGGTCGCATTTTTTGTTTCATAATGCGCCAAATGTTTTCAATTGATGATTGATCTTGGCTGCAGGCAGGCCAATTTGGCCCCCGGACCCTTTTACTACAGAGCCATGTTGTTGTAATATGTGTAATAATGTGGTTTGGCATTGTTTTGTTGAAAAAAGCAAGGGCTTCCCTGAAAAAGACATAGTCTGGATGGAAGCATATGTTACTGTACTTCAAAAGCTGTTAATACTGGTCATCATTAATGGTGCATTCACAGATGTAGAAGTCACCTATGCCATGTGCACTAATGCACCCCCATACCATCACGGATGCTGGCTTGAACTGTGCGCTGATAACCTGCTGAATGGTTTCGCTCCTCTTTAGCATGGAGGATGTGGCATCCATGATTCCTAAAACATGATTTTCCACTTCCGCCTCAGTACATCTTAAATGATCTCAGGACCAGAAAAGGTTCAGGATCTTGTTAATATATGGTTTCTTCTTTGCATGGTAGAGTTTTAACTTCAATTTGTCCATGCAGTGACATTCTGTGTTCACAGAGAATGATTTTTGGAAGTGTTACTGAGCCCATGCAGTGATTTCCACTACAAAATTGTGTCTGTTTTTAATGCAGCGCTGCCTGAGGGCCCGAAGATCACGGCCATCCAATATTGTGTTTCGGCCATGTCCCTTGCATACAGAGATTCTAATGAATCTTTTAATTATATTATGTACTATATATGTTGAGATTAAATGTTGAGGAACATGATTCTCATATTGTTGCACTATTTGCCTGTGCAGTCTTTCAAAGAGTGGTGAACCCCTCCCCATCCTTTCTTCTGACAAACCAATCCTCACTGGAATGGGTTACTGACCTGTTGCCAATTGACATAATTAGTTGTGTCATATTCTACAAGGTTTTATTTTTCAGCATTATACAACTTTTCCAGTCTTTTGTTGCTGGCATCAATTTCAAAGTGGGCATATATTTTTCAAAAACAATGTTGTGTTTTGAATATACAATTTTCTTTTCAATATAGAGCTTAAATGATTTGCACATCATTGGATTCTCTTTCTCTTTCCATTTTACACAGCGTCCCACAGCGTACAAGGGTTGTACTTCATTTTTTTCTTCTTTCTGGATCCTGTTGCGAGAGAGGGCCCCGGGCATCTGAACTGGCATCTGCTGCAGCCAAGAGCAGCTCAGCAGCCGACCTGTCCTCACCATTGGCCCAACATCACCTTGCACTCTCAACTGTCTGTCACACCCAGCATCCTGCACAGTTAATTGTGAATTGGAGAGCAGTGCCTGGCCCTTCTCGGTAAGCAGACCCTAATGACAGGCAGAGAGACAGCTACACATGTTCTTCCCTCTCCCTCTGGAGGACAGCACAGATAGCGGGGCCACACAGACACTGGCCTGTCACAAGCCTGTCAGCAGACAGAAACACAGTCAAGGCTCGGCACGTGGGCCCTGTCCCAGGTGCACCAATGACAATCCCTCCCTCCACCGTGCTCTGCTTGGCTCTGTCTGCTGCTCTGCCAAGCATGTTGCAGAGAGTCATTAACACTCTTCTAATGCCACACCCCGGCCAGTTTATTATTAACTAGGAGACCATGTACACAGATACTAAACAAGCCAGGGTACAAACTTCAGCAGTCTACATGTTATGAGGTATAGTCAGTTGGAATTAAACCCAATGATTATCAGAATGTCAGCTGAAGAATGTTGTATTCACAGCTGAGTAGGTTGGCAGGATGAAATAATCTAACCAGATTCCCCTGTAACCTTCACCAGTACTAAAGATTTAAAAAAATCCTTCCAGAAATTCCAAAGAATATGATAATTCATCAGCAAGAAATGAAAGTTTGACACAGCTTTATTCTGTGTAATGATTGAAAGAATTCCTCTCTATGTCAACATGAAGATCGTATCTACACAAAAAGATGTCTTCTACTCTTTTTGACATTGCTCCTTCTATCTCAAATTTAACAAAAATTAGCAAAAAGGCTGAATTATGTAACACTCTGAAACAAATATGTCTGGTAGAGGAATCCCAATGGTTTATGTTTTAATCTGCAAAATGTTTTAACATTGACTCTCATGATCCAGGAAGGGGGTCTAGTCAGCCACTGACTGGGCAAAGTGAACACAAAATGTTAAGGTCACTTGAGGACTTCAACCCATCACTGTCCATTCTCATTGTTCTGGGTAACTTTTTTGTATTAGGTTTTTGTGGGTATTCCTTTCTGCATGCAGGTTTATTCCCTTGGAGCAAGTATACATTGCTGAACACTTGAAGATGAACGTACCCACAATGCACCAGTATCACTGCATTTCATAAAATAGTTTCAAGTCAGTTCAATTCTCTGCTAGTAGTTTGCTTGACTTCCCTCAGGTGTTCACTTGAATGACATACAATGTCTGTCAGATTTGAGTCTGTTAATTATCTGAGTGAGTGAAGGGCTTTGTTCCAATTTGGACTATTGGAATTCAACCATAGTAATGGAAAGAGCTGTCATCTGTGTCTATATGCCGATACAACATCTGTTCTGGCATAGGCAGATCCACTGAGGCCATCTCAAGGGTTAAGTAATCCATTTCAGTACCATTAATAGGCTGATCCCTTCTGATGACCCGGTTGTTGTTCCGTTACATTTGATTACATTGAAATAGCGATGTCTTTGTTGGTGTAGTCCATGCTGGAACAGATTTTCTCACAGTTACATACTCCAGTTATGTCTCCAAGCAGAGCCCACAGCCTGCACACATCTTTTGGAAACATGGCTCCTAAAGGTTATGGATGAAAAAACATAATCACCAACTGAAAGCACATGGGCTTCAAGTCTAACTTTTTGTTCTGAGTTATTCAGCACATTCTGTGAAGCAGAGGGACTAATATGAGCACTTAGCATCAGCCCCTTGCTCAAGGGCACAACAACAGATTTGTTTACAGTGTTGGATTAGGGATTTGAAAGACAAACAACATTATGATCAAATTAAGATTATTTTGTACCTCAGCGTCACTTCTGTTAACAGCCTTACTCCGTTTCACTGATCCTAGTTAAGAAACACTCTAGAGGTTTGTGTGGAATTTATGAGGGATTTCCCAAGTAATGCAATATAGTTGTCTCTTATACTGTTTGATGAGGTGTAGGAACACATAGGAAGGGATTTGAAGCCATACAGAAACTCTGCAGATCCTTCAGTCCAAAGTCCTCGTTTGGGACTCCCCTCTCCTGTTCACCTCAATGTTTTCCATGGATTTTGATCAGGGGACTTTGCAACAGCTTGATGCTATGGTCCATACATTTTTGTATGGATTTGTCTGTATGCTTTATATTGTTATCCTGCTATATGCTGTGATAACCTAGTTTTATCTTCCTAGCATACAAAAATAACATTTTGGCCAAAGATTTCCTGGTACATGACGGAGTCCATATTGCCATACATCCAAACGAGAGCTAAAGTAAAACAGCCAAACAACATTACTGACCCACCATCATACCATACATTGAGGATAAGGGTAATATCTGCATGACTTTGTGAAACCACTCTGGTGTTTGTCTCTTCAGACAATGGAATCTGGCACCAATTAAAGTTCCAAATGCATTTAACAAACCCCAGGTGCTCACATGTGTGGTTTGGTAATAGCAGTGGCAATCCTTCCAAATAACTTTTTGACATGGAGATACCATCATTTAATTGTAGTTTTGGAGATTTAATGACCCCAATAATTATAGAACATCCACAATTCTCCAACTGTGATTGAGATTTTTTTGCCACTCGAACCAACATTCTCATGGTGCAAGAGGGCAAAATACACATACAGCTCCGGAAAAAATGAAGAGACCACTGCACCTTTCAATTTGCAGTGGTCTCTTCATTTAAACCCTTCTCTTCCTCACTCAAAACTTTCCTTTTCAACATTTTGAAAGAATTGTGCAGTGGTATCTCACATTTTTATTTTCTTTGAAGCAGGTTTACCACAGCTCCAGTTGTTTACATTTCTTAGTTATTGCTCAAATATTGAAGATGGATATGTTGTTCAGGCATGTTGTTATCTTTCTGCAGTCATTGCTTTATTTGTGAAGATTAAGAAACTTTTGCCTCATTTCATTTTTGTGTTCTCTGGCTCTACCCATGTTGACAGACAACTGATGGAGCTCAGCCTGTTTGTTTCCTCATATTTATACCCCAAACAAGATGTCATGTATGACCACTTCTAAATGTTACACAATAAAATCATAATTATAACATACAGTACTTATATTTTGTTCATTTTCTGAGGATGCCGATAATAGTGACATAAATGTTTTTGAAGAAATACAAGTTCTATTAATGACAATAAGTCTACCTTTGGATGATGTTTCCTCAATTAAATGATTAATTCATACTATAGTTTGCGTCAAAGAACAAGCTAATAAACAGCAGTGACATTTTCACATCTTTTTGACCATATTTACCTAGGGTACCAATAACCCAGGAGGGCATTGTATATTATTGAGATGTTTGAGTTATATATTTAACACATCTAAAAATGTGTTTTCATTTTGTAATTATTTTGTTCCACTTTATTTCTTTTGCCATATGCCATAAGGGGTTTGTACAAATTCTGAGGGTCCTGTAGTATTGTAATACTCCTGGTAGTTTAAGAAAACTGGTAGATAAAAAAAACTGGTCGTTTAATATACCTGGTAAAATAACAAACCTGAGCACAGATGTACGAACACATGCATTCATATGTCCTCATAGGAGCCCAAATGAGCCATTACAGCAACTAATCTGAGCCACACACCATTCAGCTCCCCATCTGCCAGCCTTGTCTTTAGGTGCCTCTTGGTAAGATTCTCCTGAAAACAGCAATACACATACAGTTAGGACTCCAGTGGCCAAAGCAAGATGGAATGGAGAGAGAACAAAACTGAGAGGCAGTGAGATGAGGAGAGATCCGCAGCTTATTAAGAAAGGCCAGGGGAAAGCAGTGAGGAGATTCAAACCTCAACCTACTGACAGTGTAATCTTCTATTCATTTAGATTTGGATGACTTGGAACCCGATATATATTTTGGGGTTAGCAGTGTGATGCTAACACATTGACCACAGCATTACACGAGTACATTTCCTGGCGCCTCTCATGCTCATCTCTCACACCACTGGCTCTAACCCTCCAGTAGGAGAAGGAGGTAGAACAAAGGGGTGGTAGGGAGGGTTCTGCTGCCGTCTACCTCTGGGGAAGAAGACATATTACATTAATGGTATCCTTTAACATCTCCTTAACCCCAAACCTCCTAGCCTGTAGCCCCACCCCCCTCTCCGCCCCGCTGCCCCCTAACCCAGCCCACCTCTCCTCCCCCTAGGTGCTGTTCCCCGGGGGCCTGTTTGTTTCCCTGCCAGGGGCACAGGCGGTGGAACACTGATGAGGTGCTCAGGCCACCGTGAAATGCGCCATAACCTGCCAGCGCGGGGCCTGGTGAGATTGCCGTATTTACTTTTTAATCTGGCCGCCTTAATACATGCGATAAAAACTTTGTCACATTAGATGGTGACAGATGGGCCTGGAGATGTTATTACTGGTCTGGGGGTTGGAAGCAGTGAGACTGGGGGGCGGAGGGGTGGGGGGAGCAGTGCCCCCAATCACGATAATTTTTCATCACCCCAATTACATTGTTGAGTGGGTCTCTGGAGCAGCACGTGCACACAGGCTACCGCTGCTGGGAAGAGAGAGGGAGAGACATAAATAAAGATAAAATGAGGTGCCCTAGGTCTCCCATCCTGCTGACTATTCCTCTGCCATCTCTCCAAACTGATAGAGGCCGGTTAAATGAACTCTAAATCTTATTTAGATAAGAGAACTGAACTGCTGCCCAGCCGGGACTCAAACATCATTGTTTGTTACTGCTGAAGGGGGACCTTTGGGGGGGATTCATGGTTGATACATGGGAATTCATTACATAATATTGACGTGTGCATGTGTGAGTTGGGTGCTAGTAACGTGACGTGATGCAAAAAATGTATCATTGTGTCTATACAGTACATTTAGTGTAAATACGCATACATATAGGCCTATTTATGTATACATAAAAAACAAAATAACTCACCTGGTCATTTCTGTGTGCGTGCTCACCTCATTACAGTTTGTGCACACAACACCCAGCCTGACTTAAGAACCCGAGTTCATCAACTTAGATTTCCACCTTAATTGCTGTTGAAATTAAACCAAAGTGTTTGTGACATGAATATTGGCGGTAATGGGACTGAGCATACAACGTTGGCATAATGAGAACAGGAAGCTCAGAACCTACTGCTCTGCCTCCCTAGCAGCGGAGGCTGCTAACGAAAAGAATGTGGCCGCAGATCTCATTTTTCAGGCAGTTCTTGTGTAAACTGGAAATGTTCCAGTGTGGAACAAGGGCTCATCCATAAATCACCCAGCTCCGCTGCTCTGCCCTGTGCAGCCACCACTGAGAGGGCTTCTCAGCACATGCTAACCAAACAGACATATGCCGCAGCAAAGCAGAGGGAACATGCACAGCGAGAGAAGAGCCATTCCCAGCAACTACACCTGTCTTATACCCCCCCCACTATTCCCTTCTCATCCGCGCCCTCTCTATCCATCTCGACCGTGTTGTCCAACTGCCCAACCCCCACCTCCCTCCCTATACACCCCCTATCAAACAGTCACTCCTACTCCCCCAGCAAAAAGGCCAGTGACGCCTATGCAAACCATTGAAATGGGTCATTTTTTAATTAAATACAATATTAATTACTGCGAGCATCATTAACGATATGTGAGATTTGACTAATTAGTGTAATAGTTTTGAGTCACGCTCATTAAATATGAAAATTACAGCAGTAGAAAGGATTGGTTCCGTGATCAATCTTGTATGGACAGAAAGGAAATGATTTAGAGAATAGCTTTTATTGTACAATTAACTCCATTACAACCTGCCAGACAAGAATAAAGAGAGCAGGCAATTTAGTCTGCGTTGAGAGTTTCCCAGAAGTGGTGCCTCTGGGTGGTGGGTTCCTCACTTTCAAATGCAATCTTTTCCTTTTAACCAGATGAGACACTTACCAAAGCACACAGTCCTCTCCAGATAAGACCAAGCCCATCCAGCAGTCAATTAGGACAGCTGCTAAATAGATCTGAGTTGTTGATTGTGTCTTATGACACTTTTAGAGTTCATTGGACCTTAGTTCAGGTTAGTTCTGGCTGTGATTTCAAATTACATCTTGTGACAATTTAGACTTCCCAATGTCTTCCCTCCAAGTCATAATATGAAATACATTTGTGTGTGTTATTGATATTATAAGTAACATATCAACAATCAAGTAGGAATATATTTAATGCGCACTTAAATGCACATTTTCAATCATGTATTTAAAGTATACAAAAGTATAAAATAAAAGGGTGAATTTTAATACTTACGTTTATATAACACTATTTACAGACGGTTTAGCTGTACCATATTAAGCAAGTGTAAACCTGAACAAAAAAATGTAATAGTCCTTAACAAGGTGTAGTCTATGTTTTGCGACAGGAGTACAACTTCAGCAGTTCCAAAACAGTACACTTATATTTACTTTATTATGTAAAATGTTTTATGGTATTGTGGATCAAATTAAAATATCCATGGAACCCCTGGGTGACAGAATTAAGAGAACTATTCCAAAGGGATAACAGTTAATAGGAATAGCCTGAGAAGAGATTCCTATCTATTTTCTACTCATCTGGCTTTCTTCTCCAAAGCTGGAGTTGAAGGAAAGGAGCCGTTCGTTTGCCATCAAATAACTCCCTATTTGCAATAAACATGAATTTCACCACTCTAAAATAAGATTAGAGTATGGATGGCCTCCAAGGTTTGTCACTGGCCAATAAGCGCCATGCCATGTTTGTCTGTGTCAGGTTGTCTGTCATATGCTCTGGTAAACAGGCAGGCTCGGACCATGGCCAGGCGGGCTGCATTATTGAGTGTTGGGGACCCTGGTCTATTTAGATTGCCTGGCCTTGCACTGTGCTAGCAGTGGAAATTGGCCATACTTTTGGAATGTGCTGGGTTTTTTTTCATTTCAAAGCTGTGAAAATAAACATGTTTGCTGTGCATCCAGTCTGTCCAGGTGTTGTATCATATTTGGAGCCTGACTCTGGAGGTTTTGCACTCTGTTTGTCCTGATCACCACAGACTCTGAGAGTAGGGATCACCCCTGGCAACCCACGTGTTTAGGCTGCTGACATACATAATGATTGTCCAGGAAAATAAACAACAGAGACATAATCCCTCTTCAAACTTTTTTTCTATACAGATATAAAAGGAATCCCTATGTGAAGTTTCCAGTATCCTTAGTGTTCATTCACAAGAGAAGTGATGATTTCCAAAGCTTCGGCATGTTTGTTCTCTAGTCAGGGCACCTCCACCACATTTCAGCCTTTGCCCTGGATATTTTCTCATTAATTTTGGTGAAAAGTTGCGGGTGATGACAATTCTTAATAAGCATTCATATAGAGTATGGGGATAATGTTTTGAGCACTATAGGGATTTACATTTGTTTATGCCAGGCGAAGGATGAGTCTGAATCCCTCCCTTGTGATAATCAAGCACCTTTGCAAGGTGCCCTTTACTTCACACATTTCAGACAGAATATGACCATGAGTGGCAAAAAAAGCTAGATATCCTATAGATATCCTATATAAGTGGTTAATTCATTAAATATCACTTTTACAATATATCACTGTCAAATATCACTGTCAAATTGTAAACCAGAATTGACGGTTCACTGTACGCCTTTAATATCAGGTTTCCCCAAAAAATGTTTAGTATAATAAGACACATTTTTTTGTAATATTGAATTTGGCCAAAATTTGCGCAACACTTGGCAAAATGGACAGATAGGCTATGTTACTGAATTTGTTCACTTTAAAAAATCATTCAATACAAAACTGTCGGGTTTTCCAGAAAAACACTGTTACTCCAGAATTTCTCAAATTCTTAATATCCCTTGAATTATAATTCATGACTGAATGCAGTGTTTAATCTTTTTTGCCTAATACTACTACCACATACTATGCGATTATATTTAGTTCTGTAATGTACAATTATGAGATCATTATGTCATCCGGCAGACAGTGATTCAGCTTGGTTTTAACTTTAATTACGAGCACCTGTTCTCCATGGGCAGAACAGAGATTGTGCTTAAAAAAAGCTCAAAGGCAACACCTAATCTGCCAATAGCCTGGTCTGGAGGAATAACGCCCCTAAAAAAATCTGATATGCAGTTGTTCTTATCAATGTATCTTCCAAATTTCTAATTTACACAAGAATTCTATATTTTCTAAACAACAATTTGGTAAAGTTCAATGTGTTTTAAACTTAGAGACTTGGCTCTGCTCCTTAAAGTTTGACACACAGCATTGTTCATGACCTTGTAGCTCAGACTTGCCTTTGACGGCTTCCACTTGTATATATACCATAAACATTTCTTCCTCTTTGAATATATGCAATAATACTATCTCCAGGCTCTTGAATATCAGCCCTCCATATTATTGTAATGCTAACCTCCAGACTTCATGCCTGATAGCCAATACTTTATCACTTTTTCCCCTTTTTTATGGGTTCGATGTCTCTTTAAAATGATTGCCCCTGTTTTGATCTGATTAATTTTGTGTGAGCACAAACAATTACTTTTCATCTTTATCAGTTAAAGGAATCATCCCTTTTTATGGGTATCATTTATTACAAGTAGACAGCTCCTTGTTTATTAGAATTTCAAGCAGTATATCGCAGCGCTGATCTCCCGCGGTCTATATTTACATTTCAACTTCAGCTAAACAGGCTTGACAAACACACATAGCAAAGGCCGGTCTCAGCAAGGCTTCATTTTCATACCACCTTAGCAGGCCAGATAGACAGAATTTTGAGTTTATGCATAAAGTTCCCGGGCCAGTAGCAGAAGGACCTAACCAGGCAAGAGTCAGGGATAGAAGGAAATAACCAGGCAAGAGTCAGGGATAGAAGGAACTAACCTGGGGGGAGAGTCATGGTAGAAGGACCTAACCAGGGGAGAGTCAGGGATAGAATGACCTAACCGAGGGAGAGGCAGAGGCAGAAGTAATTAACCGGGGGAGAGGCAGGGGTAGAAGGAACTATCCAGGGGAGAGGCAGGGGTAGAAGGAACTATCCAGGGGAGAGGCAGGGGTAGAAGGACCTAACCAGGGGAGAGGCAGGGGTAAAAGGACCTAACCAGGGGAGAGGCAGGGGTAAAAGGACCGAACCAGGGGAGAGGCAGGGGTAGAAGGAACTATCCAGGGGAGAGGCAGGGGTAAAAGGACCTAACCAGGGGAGAGGCAGGGGTAAAAGGAACTATCCAGGGGAGAGGCAGGGGTAAAAGGAACTAACCAGGGGTGAGACAGGGGTAGAAGGACCTAACCAGGGGTGAGACAGGGGTAGAAGGACCTAACCAGGGGAGAGGCAGGGGTAAAAGGAACTAACCAGGGGTGAGACAGGGGTAGAAGGAACTAACCAGGGGTGAGACAGGGGTAGAAGGAGGGAGACATTAACTAAGCTGAGAGTCTATGTCTGAGTTTTCAGGTGTGTCCATCATTCAGTGAGCAAGGATGGGTTCACGGCCTCTGAAATCCATCCATGGCACAGGGGTCTTCTCAGTGAATATAAATGCATGTGAGTTTGCCATGGCCAGGGCCACTCTTGACAAGCCAACAGCTGTTAATTATGAATTGGCCTGTGGAGAGGGAGACAGGCTGGTGAATATGCAGAGCTGAAGGAGCAGGCAGAACCCACAGAACACAAGTGTCAGACCCCCACTGCACCCAGAGTGGCAGGGGCTGGCCTGTGTGTCAATCACCGGACCTGGCCGAGCCACTAGGGACCGCTTGGACTGGACCCAGAAAACTACACTCTGGGAAACATTTAAATTACCTGGCTGTAATTTCCTCTTGTTCCATCTTTCTGGAAAAAGCAAGTGTAAAGAAAATTGTATTTTTATCTGGCAACATTTGAACAGCGGGCTCAGGAGGGTATGATGGTGACAGGTCTAATGGATATGGTGCAGACAGACAACAGTGCTAGTGTCTGGGACAGCTGTTGCCCAGGGATGAGTTTAGGGAACAGGGATCATTTTTCTTATTGCTGATTGGTGGAGTGGTCAGCCAATCTTCAGAGTTATTCAATTCTTGAACAAAAGCACCATTAATCAGGAACCTCAAAAGGCTTCATCTGTCATCTGTTAAAGCTCATAGTTCTCTCCAAAGCAATAGATACAGGGAACCTGGTTTGGACAAGTACAGCAGGGTGTGGTCCAGTACAGCAAGGTGTGGTCCAGTACAGCAGGGTGTGGTCCAGTACAGCAGAGTCTGGTCCATTACAGAAGGCTGTGGTCCAGTACAGCAGGGTGTGGTCAAGTACAGAAGCAGATGCAGGTGTGGTCTAGTACAGCAGGTGTGGTCCACTACAGCAGGTTCAGGTCCAGTATAGCAGGGTTTGGTCCAGTACAGCAGGGTGTGGTCCAGTACAGTAGGTTCAGATCCAGGTACAGCAGGTTCAGGCCCAGTTCAGCAGGCTGTGGTCCAGTACAGCAGGGTGTGGTCCAGTACAGAAGGGTGTGGTCCAGTACAGCAGGGTGTGATCCAGTACAGCAGGGTGTGGTCCAGTACAGCAGGTTCAGGTCCAGTACAGCAGGGTGTGGTCCAGTACACCAGGGTGTGGTCCAGTACAGAAGCAGATGCTGGTGTGGTCCAGAAAAGCAGGGTATGGTCCAGTACAGCAGGGTGTGGTCCAGTACAGCAGGTTCAGGTCCAGTACAGCAGGGTGTGGTCCAGTACACCAGGGTGTGGTCCAGTACAGCAGGGTGTGGTCCAGTACAGCAGGTTCAGGTCCAGTACAGCAGGGTGTGGTCCAGTACACCAGGGGGTGGTCCAGTACAGCAGGGTGTTGTCCAGTACAGCAGGGTGTGGTCCAGTACAGCAGGGTGTGGTCCAGTACAGCAGGGTGTGGTCTAACACAGACAGGCACAGGGTAAACATGGAGCCTGTACCTTTAATGTGAAGAATGTAACCAGGAATAGTAATTAATTTTCCACCCTTAGCAGCTGAATCTGCGTTAATTTCCCCCCCAAGGACTTTTATAAATTTCATCATTAATAAAATCAGACATTCAATTAGTCCAAAATCCAGATTGCCAACTGTTTCACAACAGTTCTGGTCGGAATCCTATTTTCCTGATATTAAGGTAGGGTGAAAGAAAGTTAAAACTAATTTCATTAATCTAATTGTCATCACTTCAAACCATCTCTTAATTAGTACAAATTAATATGATTAATCAAAATAATGACAAAAACTCATTCAATTACAGGTTTTCAATAGCAAGTGGATGTGTTGGGTGCGTTCAACATATGAATGATGAGGGTGGGAGTCAGAGACGGCTGTGTGGCATGGGATTGGTCCTGATAATTCCCATTACTGACACATTATCAATCAAACCACACTTTTAATAACAGCTATTGAAACTTGAACTGGGAACCTGGTCCTTGTCACCCCCTTTTGTTATCTTTTTTTCAGAAACCAAAGATCGTACGTTCTGCTTGGCCATGGTATATGTTTTAATGTGAAGAGAAATAAGCTGCGTATTGTGATAGTTCGACAAGTGCTGTGTATTACAAACATGAAAGTCATTGCCATTAATGAGGAATATGTACAGTCATTTGCCATCCAAACAGGTATGTTCGTATTTTGACCGGTGTACTGGTATTGGAATTGTTTGGTTGTAAATAAAGCAATGCTCATCACAGCCCTATGCAGAACTTCCCAGTGTCTCTTTTCTCTCTCCTCATCCACCACTTCCTTTTTATCGGAGAAACGAGGATCTGAAAGTCGCCTGCTGTTTCAATATCCATCAGGGCTTTCGATCTAACCAAGCAGGAGAGCAGAAACATGTCACCATTTGTCACATGCCACTAGAGCACAAGCTGAGCAGTAGGTACACCCCGAGGTGTGTGGGCCCCGGTTCTCGGGAGGGTGCAGCTGCCAGTCCCAGGCGGGCCCGCTGCCCTTGGGACCAGCAACCAGGACGTGCCCTGTAAGGCGTCTGGGCCGGCCTGACCTGTGTTCCACCCATCTGGAGAGAAGGGCCAATATGTTGGCTCACTCCCCAGGGTAGAGGGCTCCTCGGCAGGCCTGTCTGGGGGTGGTGCACCCCTGGAGCCCCAGAAGTCCCCAAGTAGAGATCCCCGTGAAGAATGTTCAGCTGTGCTCCTCAAGCTTAAAGCTTTGCTCTAGCATGCCAGTGAAGTCTTACACCCAATGTACTTGGGTTTCCTTGAAAAAGGTGTGGTTCAATTTAAATAATTTTGGGACACTGAAATTAGCCTACTTTTTTACGTTTGGTGCAACATTTAGTGGCAATGGTGAGCTCGGTTGAATTTCACTTGACTGGTGGTTTGCTGGCTAGGGCATCGGTGGGTCAGTTAGGCCACAGTTCAAATCTTCTCCCAAACCGTTCCCAAACCTTACACCTTAACTGAACTATTCAGCAGGAATACTTTAACCCCAACCCAACCTTGAACCTTAATTCCTCTCCTAACCGTAACCATCTATTATGCTCATTTGTAATATATTGTATGACAGTTATCCACTTGTTAGCATAGTGTGTTGTAACCTAAATGGAGGGACTCTGAGACACACGCAGAATGTAAATGCTGAGGCCATGTTAGGGTTCTTGCTCTGGCCATTCTTGACAAGGTGCATATTTGATGGAAATTGACCCCCATCTCGTATAGAATGGCATGGTCCTTTAGCATGGCTATATTATGGATACATGTATACTGTCAGTCACTCTCAGTCACACTGCTAATCATGCTACAACGTTCCTCTCAAACTGTAGAATACCCATCGGAAATCTCTCACACAGCCGCCAATTAATTACCCGTATACAGCATATCTTCTGGATTAGAGGCTGAAGTTGACAGGTTCGTTTTTTTAAAGGCTGCTGATTCACATCTGCCCGTGTTCCTTCCCCCTACCTTTCGAATCGTGCGTCTATCTCTGATCTGACTTTAGCAGTCTGGTGTAGGTAATGCATGGCCGTGTGGGGAGGCCCGCGGAGCTTCATCCTCCAGCCCAACCAGCCCATGTCAGTCGGGTCATGCACTGTTCTGCATGGTAAGAGAGCTGGAGTTCATGTGCCCGGGCCAGCCACTCTGCCCCTGGGTGCTCCCCGCAACATCACAATCAATACAGCCGGTGCAGGCATGCACTGTATACACGCACACAACATTCACAACACACACACACTCATTCTGATACAACCCTCCACTCCCACCTATGTAATGAATTTTCAAAGTACCAGACAATGTCTTTATACCACATCCTTATTGTTGTCAAGCCTTTTAATTAGAGTGGAAGCCAGGGGACGGGGATCATGCCCCCCTGGACAAAACAAGACAAACCGGGGACTGGGGTGTACGTCTCAAGGACTAAACCCTCCATATCACCACATATACACACACACACATGGACACACACACATACACACGCAAACAGCAGAATGCTTCCATGTGCATAAGGTTGAAGTAAAATGCAGGACATATTTTCATTGGGAGAAAAGTGAACCCAATTTAAACACTGGTCCATTTCAGATGAGCATTTCACTATTGCCCAGATTCCCTCTTTGTGTCCTGTATTGTTGTTGAAATAAATAACCTCTCACTACAATCAGCGTGGGGATCTTCACTTAAATTATCGCCTTGCAGATAGCTCACTCATGATCTGCTTCTATATCCATTAACCATCCTTGGAAGTGATTTATTGGTGAAGGGTAGGGGAAAAGAGGTGGCAAAAAAGGAGAGGAGAGGTTCTGAAAGACAATAGTGCCCTCTACCGAGAAGTAATGTAAGCATCAATTACATAGAAATGAACAGCCTTTGGGATTGATAGGATCTCAATTAGTCTCCTTCAAAGTTACATTTAACCTCTAATTTCTTTACGACTACCAGTCGTTTCTCACCTCATAATGTTCCCACTCAAATTAATAACTTCTCAGAGGAGCCTCTAATTCCTTCATTGAGCAACCATGATGTGTATAGACAGCACAGCCAGGTCTGAGACAGAAACATGAATGGTTATTCAAAATTAGAATCAATTAGAGTCTCTCTGGGTTTATCGCAATATTGTAGATCTTTACAGAGTATTTTCTGAAGGTCCTCTTAGTTAACCACATCAGTTTAGTCAGATATAACAATAGAAACAAATGTTGTTGTACTTATGGTGAGAAGAACAGAGCTCACAATGATGGGCAGGGACATGTGCTAGGGACATATGCCCTCTCTCCCAACAAACCTTCCCCCCATCCCATCCAGCCCCCTCTCCTCCCCTCCCTCCTGGTCCCTCCTTCCCCACACTCCTGTGATGTGTGGTTACACGCCTGGCTGGCTCCTCTTCCATGACAGACTGTTACTTCCTGGAGCGGAAACACATTTGATTGTTAACATCTGGGCCATTACAATTGCAAACTAGGGCTCTGTACATCAATCAGGAAGTGATTTCAAAACAAAGAGACCGTCCTCCAATCAATCTATTGGGAAGCGGGGGCATTACATGCTCCTGTAATCCCGGCTAATTAGCAGGATAATGGGAATGAGATTTATGAATCTGCCGAGGAGAGTGAAGGTGCGAGGGCACACTCAAATTAGCAGGGATACACACCAGATCTGCAATAAGCTGGATGAGCTTTTTGTAATGTTGTTTTTTATCAACCTCACTCCGCCCGCCCAGCTCTCAGCAACAAGATATCACAAATTCACTTTGGAAAGATGTTTCAATTCACTACAAAATCTGAAACGACTTCAGAATCAGACACTTTGTAACCTAGAACATGCACTGTTACGCCAAGGTTTCAAATCAAACCCACAGTTTTTCAGCAACAATTATTCTCTCTACATTTCACATTTCGTCTGTTTCTAATTAAACCGAAAAAACTTAATTTCCCTTGTTTTTTTGCATCGGGTGAACTTGAAGAGAAATAAGACTAGCTATGAGGTAGTAGTAAGACCTGTGCTAACTCAAGGTCTTTACCTAGCACTGGAATTCAACACTGTTTGTCCCAAAGTCAACCCGCACAAACCACAGGTTGAAGGGAACGTCAAATAGCCATAACAGAACTTGAGTGTATTTGATTAATTGAAAGGATTTCTTGCTTGGAGTGGATTATCATGACAATTTAAAACCTCGGTCGTCAGTAGCCATGACAGTCACA
This sequence comes from Esox niger, assembly GCA_016801105.1. Lineage (NCBI taxonomy): Eukaryota > Metazoa > Chordata > Actinopteri > Esociformes > Esocidae > Esox > Esox niger. The sequence goes on along the minus strand of JACXGJ010002520.1, from coordinate 31,009 downwards.
GTGGAGTTGATCTCTCTCAAGGCTGCGTGAGTGGAGAAACGAGAGTGTTATTGGGGATGTGAGGCAGTGCATTGTCCCTGGAGGCAGCAGGCTCCAGGAACCCCCCTGTAGGTTGCCCTACCTCCCCAGCGGCCACAGAGCCCTGACCTTGCCTGGCGGCTGGGGACATCTCCCATTAAAGCTCAACATTCTGATAAGGCCATTTCTTTTCCTTCAGCATCTCTTTAATGTCATCCCTGAAATATGAAGTCATTAGGCGATATTAAAACAGTGCTGACAAACTAATTAACAGAAGACATTATACGGGATGGGCTCGATTAATCCGCTTTAATTGCTCTTTTAAATGGGGGCTCCAATTAAAATTAATAAAGATTTACCGGTGATCACACAAAACTACGCCAAGGAGTGGATGTCTGAAGGGCAGCCTAAAGTCAGCCTTGTCTATTCTCAAGTTTCATTCCCGGTGCTCCTTACGCCCTCCCAGCGTGAGCATGTCAAAGAGCCCATATCTTGGAGGAAGAAACGGAAGATTAAGCATAATAACTGTTCCAGTGCCACCACTTTAGGCCCATTGTGTTCAGCTCTTTTGTGTTTGTCTCCCAGACCCAGCCGAGCCTAGAAGTGCGTACAGAGTTTCATTAGAGTAATATCAAGGGGGATGCTGTGCAGTGAATGCTGTACATAAATCAAAGCAGTTCTGTAGAAGTTTCATTTCAAATGTCTCTTTTCCCCTACCCAACCAATTTGTGGAACCTGTCAAAAAAATTACAGCCACAGAGTCAGTGTTAAGCAAGACTGCCTGATGCAGTCAAACAGGAGATTATTATTTTCAGAGTGTAGATTGTGATTTTAACCTTGACATGGTTGATTGTTGACATTCCTGTTTTTAATTAAATGGAAAATCAGAAATGGTTAAGTACATGCTCAGCTTCAGTATGTAATGGTATTTCATTAGTGACTATGTAGACTAAAACAACATGACATTTGTATTTAATTTAATGTCAGAATTATTTAAATATTATAGCATGTTGGTAAAATTATACTTTAAGCATGGTGTATATTACATGATTAACTTGAAAAATGAAATGCAATTCTTATTTGATATTATAAAGCGGCTCTTCCTCAATAGTTCCTCTACCACCTTGTAGTTATGTCCTGTATCCACAAGATGGCACTGTTTCTCTACTGAAAAAGCATTGGTGTGAGTTGACACGCTTTTATCAGAATTTGATACGTGATCTTAAAATGTTTTTAAGCATCGCCTTTGTATTTAATTTGTTTTGTGTTAATATATATATACACAAAGGAAACGTATGTTTCTAGGAAGATGTACGATACCAGGTCATCTCAACAATACAGAAGAGTCCATGACAGTTACAATATGTTAATGAAGGGGCACATTCTCATTCAATTGTTTCTCATAATTGCTTCTTGACTAGAATGCCTTATCATAATTAACAAACAAGCATAGCCATTCCCCCGTTATTTCCCCTCTCAAACAAACAAAAAAACTTTGTATAGTATTTGGGGAAAACATCATTCAAATTAGCAGCTCACATGACATGTAGCAAAAAAAATACATGACATGTAGCAAACAGAATGTTTTGTTTTCATATTTAGAATATTCTTGCTGTTTCTTATTTCTTATTTGTGACATAGGAAGCATTAGCACTGTAAACCCTGGGGGCATTTGACATTTCTCTTCTTTCTTTCATTATATCAGACATTACCAAGTCTTGTACTGAAAATGTCAAAACAAATTAATTTGAACAAAGCACTTTAGTTCAACTGGTTGCTTTATAATTGAGTTGAAATTTTTAATCAATTTATGAAGAAAGATTGATCTAATTGAAAAGAAATGTCTATTAAATGATTACCTGGGTTCGTATTCTCCACTCCTCCTCAAAAAATTAAAGCTCACGTTATAAATTCTTTAATGTTATCATTTCACATGTAATTGGTGCTTTGGTGCCTAACAGGTTTTCCAATTAAATGTTTGTTTTGTGAATTGACAAAATGATTTAACACAACATGGAAAAGTATACGTCAATAAAGAGCATTTTCTTTTTTTTCTAGTTCATGTAGACTTTAAAAAGTTGTTTCAAGGAATTCCTGTTTTTAAGAAAAAAAAAAAAAGCTTGCTGCCTGCAAAATGTTTATCAGTAGTGTTTTAATAATCCTAGAATATCTGTTGAATCAGTCAAGCTGACTTTTATTCCTGGTTTCAAGTTAAAATCCTAAGTGGAGGCCGCCCTCTGTCAGATAGCAGGGAGAGGAACTACGAGATTAGTAGATGTGATTTCACAAAGTGTGTGATTGTGAGTGTGTGTGTGTGTGTGTCTGTAAGCGTGCGTATATGCCAAGTGATTAACGCGCTTTGAGCGGGCCGGTGCCTGGAAGAAAAAGTCAACGGGTTTGTGGAATTTTGCTTTGGTGGCACAACTCTGATATGAGGTCACATTGGCCATTACTCATTAGGAGAGAATGCATTGTCTGTTTTTAAGACATGGCAGTTGTTCACATCCGTACTGCCTGGACAATGAATGCAGGCCTTAGAAAGTTGACTTGCATTGGCTTCAGTGAACAATGTGAGCAGCATAGTTTTTAGGACTTTGTACAGCTGGCTTCATGACATGGATTAGAGGCACCTACTGGCTCAAACTGAGACAGAAACACTTTGTATGAGGTGTTACAAACAGTAGTACTCACATTGTGAATCAAACTTAACAAATAGTTTGGAATGCAAATTTCGATGCAAATTGCAAATGGTACAATATCATAGTGGGCGATAATTAAGTAGATCACAAAAAGGGGGACACAATTTGGCACATAAGCACCACTTTAACAACTATTGTTTGAAATTACTCTAAAAAGCACACCTTTATACTGAAAAATAGGAAGATATTTTAAAATTATTAAAGTGTTTGTTAAAATATTTACATTTACATTTTCATTTCTTTTTAGTAGATCCTTTTACCAAAAGCGACACACAGTTAATCCAAAACAAGACATGCCAATATAAGTGCATCTTTATTCCGTTAACTGGACTATCAAATAACCACTCAAAACATGGTGCCTATGGAAGTTGAAATCAGGCCATAGAATACAGCAATTGGCACAAAACAAACATCTCACTGTAATTTTCTGATAATTTGCAAAATGTACATGCTATTAGTATATAGAGGCTTCAACACTAGATTAACCAAATGTAATTGCAGCTTATTTACATAAAACACTTGATAATAAAATAAAAGGAAATGAGCACAATATAGTTACCACAATACATTTCCATACATAAAGCACAAATCAATATGTATAAAATGTTGTTTTTTAAATTACATTTGTAAGTCTAACAAATTGGGAAGTTCCCCACAGTTTTGCAACACTCCCTTAAATACAAGAAATATACAAACATGCGACTGCGTCTATTATTACAGATGCTCTGTGTAAATTTGGCCATCCAGTTGTTACAAGATTTGCAGAGCGTTCATGGATTAAAAAGCTTCCTAAGTCTGTAATTTCCTCTGTAAAATTGATTTGCCCTGAAGAAAACATAAATTCCAACAAAACAATCCTTCTTTTGCTGTTGCTATTTTCCTGCTACGGGAAACTGGCTCAAACTAAGATACAATATCTGTAATGGAATCCATACAGAGACACAAAATCACAATAATACTATCTGCTTTCAGTTAAACACATAAGAGAGAGCTGAAGCAGGTATCGAATATGTTGAATGAGACAATAAAAAGCATTTGCAATACTCAGGCTCCATAATGCAGTGTATTATATTAAATGTAAAACTTAATATATGTTTTAATTGCAAGAGGAGTGAAATGTAGCACTTATAGTCACTGCATGACTGAAATTGTATATCACTCCTTCTTTGATCATGGCTTTTGGTTACGTTTTCTATAAGCAGGTGGAGGATTTGAACTCATCTGGGACATCACTGTCCAGTTTACAGATTACTTTGTAGATTGCTTTCTTCCAAGACGGGTCAGAATCTTTGGCCGTTGAAATGGCGTTGAAAAACTCTTGAAGAGTAATTTCAGCAACCTCAAGGAATCTCTCAGGAACCTGTTAATAGAGTGATCAAACACAAAATTGTGTTTCAAGTCAAGAATTATAGTCAACTGCACTGGTAGCAACCAAAATCTGAAGTAACAAATTGGAGTTTGAGAGTGACAAACAGCTAAAGCTGGCATGATAAGATGAAAATTATAAATACTGTTCCAACCAGTTATCAAAAACATTATGTTATCAACAATTACAATACTTTGCCTTTAATAGAGGACTATGAGGTGAACAATAAAAGCAATTTAGTTATCGCTAACAATAAATTGAAAGCCACAACTAATTCAAACTAGTTGTTTGAAGTGTAGTAGAACCCTGTTTCCAGAAAAGTTGGGACGCTGTGTAAAATGGAAAGAACAACAGAATGCAATTATGTGCAAATCATTTGAACCTTATATTAAAGAGAAAATGGCACGGAGACAGCATATCAGATGCTGAAAATGAGACATTGAATATTTTCTTGAAAATATATGACCATTTTGAATTTGATGCAGACCACATTTCAATATAGTTGGGACCGGGGCAAAAAAAGACTGGAAAAGCTGTGTAATGCTAAAAAACTACACCTAGAGGAACATCTCACAACTAATTTGGTTAACAAGAAACAAATCTGTAAAATAACTGGGAATGAAAAGGTATCTCAAAGAGGATGAGTCTTTCAAATGTAAAGGTTCACCACTCTATAAAAGACATATAGTGCAAACATTTAAGAATAATGTTTCTCAAAGTATCTACAGTACATAATGTCATTAAAAGATTCAGAGAATCCAGAGAAATCTCTGTGTACAAGGGACAAGGCTGAAAACCCATATTGGATGGCTGTGATCTTTGGACCCTCTGGCGACACTGCATTAAAAACACACACTATTCTATAGTGGACATCACTGCATGGGCTCAGGAACACTTCCGAAAACCATTGTGTGTGAACACAGAATGTCACTGCCTCCACAAATGCAAGTTGAACTCCATGCAAAGAAGAAACCATATATTAACAAGATCTAGAAACGCCACTCTGTTCTCTGGGCCCAAGGACATTTAAGATGGACTGAGGCGAATTGGAAAACTTTCCTGTGGTCTGACAAATCAAAATCTTAAAATTATTTTTGGGAATCACGGAGTCCACATCCTCTGGACTAAAGAGGAGAGCAACCAGCCGCCTTGTTATCAGTGCACAGTTCAAAACTAGCATTTGTGATGGTATCGGGGTGCATTAGTGCACATAGCATGGGTGACTTGTACATCTGTGAAGGCACCATAAATGCTGAACAATATATAAAGGTTTTTGAGCAACATATGCTGCCATCCAGATGACATATATTTCAGCAAGACAATGCCAAACCACATTCTGCACGTAATACAACAGCATGGCTCTGTAGTAAAGGAGTCCGGGTGCTAAACTGTCCCCCATTGAAAACATTTGGCGCATCATGAAACAAAAAATATGACCAAGGAGACGCAGATCTGTTGAGCAGCTGCAATCCTATGTCAAGCAAGAATGGGAATACATCTCACTTTCAGAACTACAGCAACTGGTCTCCTCAGTTCCCAAACGCTTAGAGACTATTGTTAAAAGAAGAGGTGATGCAACACAGTGGTAAACATGCCCCTATCACAACTTTCTCTGAAACGTGTTGCTTGGAATCAAATTCAGAATGGGCATGTATTTTTCCCAAAACAATATTGTTTCTCAGTTTCAGCATTTGATATGTTGTCTTTGTACTATTTTTTATTCAGTATAGGGATAAATGATTTGCACATCATTGCGCTCTGTATTTATTTGCATTTTACAAAACATCCCAACTTTTCTGGAAACAGGGTTGCACAAAAAAATAACTGTTGCACAACAATGGTAAAAGGGCATTGTTTAATGTATAGTTGTGGTAATTTAGTCAGTCATGATATGATGTTTAACCATATGGCTGTGTACAAACCACCACAGTGGATGTAAAGAGTTGTCTTATTACTTAACACTGCTGGTCCCCTGAAACAACACTATTGAAGCCTGACCTACAAGCACCTTCTTGAAAAACAGACTTTCAGTCATATTTTCTCATAAAACAAATAGAATATCAGAACCATTAGCCAGCAATTGGTGCTGGGATTCTTCATTGATTTTGTAGAGCTCGTTGCCTTGAACTTAATTGTTCAGAAAGAGAAAAAGACTGAAAGCACCAAGCTTTCTAAGGAATTTCACCCTGCTCAAAATACAGATCATCAGATCGAGGACTGGAGGCAGGGACAAGGATCTATCTGGTGGTGCCATTATTTCCCATAGTCCAGCTAGCTAACAGTCCAGTTGTTGGCATAACTTATTTTTCTTTCCCCTCATCTCCCGAAACAAAGCATCCCTGGGAAAGGAATGTCTTGGTCCCAAGGTAAAGAAAACGGTCTCGGCTCTTTCCCACCAAACAGCCTTCTCCCTCGGAATTCACAGCGTCTTTCTCAGCATTACGCATCAGTAGCAATCTGAGCCTCGCTGAGGCGTGCTGGTCCTCTAATCCAGAGTTGTTTTAGTGGGATTCTGCGGCTTCCTCTTCCCACAGTTTGATAAAGCATCGCTCTGGAGTTTAGATAATGGCTGCAAAGACTGCGCAGCCACAGGTGCAGAGTGACACACGGGTCAGAACAAGGACACGGTCATACCACAGGAGTATGATATAGCAGAACAAACCAGAACCACTGACTTAGGAGATAGCTGACCAGACCAGAACCACAGTTGCAGAAGATAGCAGAGCAGACCAGAACCACTGGCCTCAAAGATATCAGAGCAGAGCAGAGCAGAACCACTGGCCTGGAAGATAGCTGACCCGACTAGAACCACATGCCTATCAGAAAAGTGACAAGACCAGAACTACAGGCCTAAAAGACAGTTGACCAGGCCAGAACCACATGCCTATGAGATAGGTGACCAGGACCATAGGTCTGTGGCATAGCTGGCACGAGCCACAAGCCTAGAAGACAGCTGGCCAGAGAAGAACCAAACCCAGGAGATAGGAGAATGTTGACCAGAACCACAGCTGTACTGTACAACTGTTACTATGGATCCCAGAGGAGTATGTGTATATGTATGGTAAGATATACAGTAAGGATAATGACATACCTGGAAGTCATTGGCTTTGTTGTAGTGCATGTTGAGAGCTCTGAACAGTTCAGAGTCTCTACTGACGGACATGTCTTTCACATCGTTGACCCCATCCACTATGGCCTGTCGGGCAAACTTCTCCATCTGGATGTAGTAGAACTCACGGAAGTTACTGAACCACTTGATGAGCTGAGAGGTGATGCAACGATTAAACTGGGGAGACGAGAACAACCAGTTTGAGAAAGTAGCCACATTTTTTCAGCGAAATTTATGATTCACATGATAAAAAAATCGACCCGGTCATCTCTTTTTCTTTATTGAATACATATCACCAAAAAATAAATGAAGCAACACGCATTATGGATGCATTGGATATGGATTTTGATATTGTTGGTCTGTAATTTTATCCAATTTGATTTGATCTTTTCCCGCTAACTTATTAAAAACATCTGTCAAAGCTGTGTGTTCCTAAACTCAGTCTTGACATTAGCCTTGTTATTCTATCTCTTCAACCAGAATGAAAGGAAAAAAACGCCGAAGGGCTGGCAGGCATCAAAGACGTTTCTTTTCTCTGGTGTTATTGGATGGTGAGAAAGCCGCAGCACAGCGTAAGGACAGAAGGAAGCTTCCCTCTCAGTGACTCTGCCTGACAGGATGGAATCAGACACCAGGATTAGAACTGTCTTTTGTTCAGTGCCACTTCTCACCACAGGGTCATGGGTCACGGGCAAGAAGGAGATGCAGTAGGCAGTAGGCGGCAGACTTCCCCATGACCTTAGGGGTCAGATGGAGCAGTGTGGAGGCCAGACCATGTCCCCAGATACAGAGAGCTCCAGCAGGACATGTCCTGGTCATGGTGGAAGGCGAGGAGGGAAGACACAGGGAGCATAGACCTACAGGATTCTGTGGTTAGAACCTCACAGTCTGCCGGTCCTCATGTCTAAAACCTGGCTATGTTGACGCTGAATGAGTCTTTTGTCACACCATTTGCTGACTGCAGTGGCTTTTTAAAGAAATAATGCCCCTCTATCTCCCTGGCCTGTGCCCCAGGACATGCTACTGGCTTAGCAGCTTTGTTTTTCTAAATCGTGTGTTCTTTTGTTTCCTTCCTCCGACTCACTGCACATTCGGTCCCTAAAATCCAATATTCTATAGGCATATATGGTCAACGATGAACAAACAGTATTATTCTAACAGTAAGTTCTATCATTTTCAATGATAATTGTTATAGCTTACCTTGACATCTGGAAAGAAAGTTTTCAGCACGTTGGAGCTGGGGTACCTGGTGTAGAAGAACATCAACTTTGCTTTCTTTAGGTGGTTGGGGGTCAGGCCTTCCTGGATGTGTGAATGTGTTAAGGCCAAGTATTGTCAGTCATCAAAATCACATTACAGTTCACATTGACAGCACAAAATGGTAACAGATTAGAATATTGGATTGTCTCGGCTCCAGTTAAAGTAAATGACACTAAATAATTGGTCCGCGGTAACCAGAAAGCCAATAATGACCGCACAACATTTTGAATTAGATTAAAGCTTTTAATTAGTGACTGCAGCTTTTACACTGCCTCGCGGTGTTGATAATGATTGTTGGCTTTGAATAGCACTAGTAACTTCATTATATTAAGACATCTTTCAGCTATTTCTTCTTAATGGATTGTTTAACATTTAGAAATGCATATTTGTCCGTAGGAATTTTCGTACATTATATTTTAATCATTCCCCTGAATTGTACGTTATTATACATTTTTGGGGAAGCAGAAGACAGTCATGTTATATCAAATATAGATTTATATTAAACCCCTTTATCATGTCATCATCGAAGTCATATCTCAACGCTACTGTTTTGCAAGTAAGATCCAGAGGCCTTTCTCCTTGTTGCCTACAACCACACCTTACACGTCCCAGCAAACCATACATTTATTAGGGGATCTTACCTTTGAAATTGGGAAGTTGTAATGAAAGATTTATGAGAAATTGTTCAAAGAGAACCATAGCTCTTTGCACAGTAAAGCAGATCGTGAAAAACAAGAGAGAGATGATCAAACTTATTTTCCAGATACTTCTAACCAAGGACAGTGAACATTTTTAGTAAATGTTTACATTTCAGTCATTCAGCAGATACTCCAGAACAATTTACAGTTAGTATGCAGCTGCTAGTATCACACAGCTCCAGTACTACAGTTAAGATGTAATATCCCTAAAACAGAACCAATCATTTTTGATCACCAAAAGCAGTAAAATAATTTCTAATCTGTATTTAATCATTGATAGGCAGCGATTATAGTAATAATAAAGATTAGAGTTAACATAACTATAGAATAGATTGGGGGAAAATGCAGTGGTGCAGGCGAATTTCTCACACGGGATATTATTTCTTGGATTATCTATATCGCCATTTTGCTAAAACATTATTTTGAAGACTTGTTAATGTACTAGCTATTTCAAAGCTTTGTATGTAAACATTATTGTAAAGACTCTATATAGTGATGTACTATCTATATTCGTACAGCTGTGTATGTATACTCAAGAAGACAAGCGTTCTGGATGGAAGGCACTTCTGCTGTCCACAGGCACTCAGCTATGACCTTTCAGAGGCACCCCTATCACATTGATGACAGAGAAATATATTCTGCACCTTTTCAAGTCTAAAAAAACACTGTTCCCCGAACAGAACATGATGCTTTCTCTGCCTTTGAAAATTGTCTTTTGTTCCTGACAATTCTTATCAAAGCCTTGTATTCCTTTTTATTTGTCTTTTTCTAGACTTAAAGTCATTACTGTGGTCAGATTAAAGAAGATGCTATAATTTTCTTTGGGGTTAGCGAGATCAAAGACAAAATTCTCATTGAAGTCTGTTTTACAGGAGCTGCTCACGCTGCAATGAACCTCAACAAGTCATTGTTCAACTAGGAAGGCCAAAAGCAGGGAGTTTGTATACTGAGGTACAGGGTAGTGAGGGATATATCAGATAACACAATATTAGTAAAGAGCTATAATGTGTGTACGTCGGCCATTTTAGTGGAGAAAACATTATAACATATAAAACACTACACCCCACCAATCTGTAGAGGATAAGTGGGACATTTGTCAGGCTAGTAAAAGGATATATTGAGGGACATATAAGAGTTTCTCTCAGCCATGCTCTGCAGGTCCCCACACTCCATCTTGACGTGAGGAAGACACAGACTGTCCACGGTCACTGGGCCTAACCCTGACGGGCAAGGGTGGTGGGCTAAGTGGCTGGATGTTACTTTGGACCTCATGGCCATGGCATCCCAGGGCCGTTCCACCGAGTCTGGGGAGGTTCGGTCCATTGACGGGGGCATGCAAGGGAGAGTTCCAAAGCTAGTGTGGGGCCCGTATTTGAGGAGGTGTTCCAGGATTTGACTGTCATGGAGAGGTGCGCTGTAGTTGAACTGGAATGGGGAATGGTGTAAAGGATAGGGCCTCTTTACCGTTGGGGTGACTGAGCTGAGCTGGCTCAGGGGCGGCTTACGAACAACTAGAGACAGAGCCTCGGTCTGACCCTCAGCGCTGCGTGTCTCAGGGCTCTCATAGTACTCTAGAGCCCGGGGTTTGCCTGTCTCTTCAGTGTGTGATTGCTCCTGGTTACCGTCTTCCTGGCTCTTCCTGTCAGCTCCCGCGTTGACGTGCTCTGGGCTGGGGCACATGCGCTGAGCAGGAGACTGCTTGAGCCCTGTGGATGAGATTTTCTTGAACACCGTATCAACACTCTCACTCACAGCCTTGCAGAGTTCATGCTTCAGAGTGTCCTGTAAATTCCTGCTTTCCTTTTGGTGCGTTAAAAAACGTTTTCCCGTCTTCGCTCTGTCCAGTAAACCCCCTTTGGCCCTGTCACTCTTCCGCTCTAACTCATCATCCGTGCTCATATGAAGCACGAATCCAGACTCTTTGCCTGCTGTGTTGTCGTAATTTTCAGAGGTGTTGGTCGCGCCCGTGTCGTCTCTGCCCTCACACTCAGTGCCTTCCTGGTTATAAACCTGCAAGAACTTCTCCTGGAGCTGTCGCAGGAGCCTCTGCATGCTCTGTAGCTGCTCCTTCAGCTTGTGGCACTCTTCATCCTTGCTCCCGCTGCTACCTCTGCTGGATGGAGCTGCAGCAGTCAGATGGTGCTCCTGGTGCTGGGGGAGCCTCTGTTTGCGTTTGTTCTCCCTGTAGGCCTCCCTGACATCTGACTCAGCCCTCTCATTCTCCCCATGGAGCCTGCTGTTGGGCGAGCCTGACATTCCTCGGATTATGTTCTCCACACGGGCACGCTTTGCCTGGAGGTGATCACTCAGTGACCTGTCCTCTTCAGGGCTAGCCCCAGTTGAGAGGTGACTGCCTGGGGATGCGGACTCTGCCGCGCTGTCCCTGGAGGAGATACTGCTCTGGTCCTCCTGACTGGAGTCAGCCATAGTGGAACTGGATACAGCCAAGTTGGGTAGGTAGAAGTGGCTTTCATCCAGAGCCCTCTTGGTGTGGATGGTTTTGCGCAAGAGGTGGGAGATGATGGAGCCGTTGGAGAACGACGTTATAGGCTCGTCAAACATGTTTCTGCGGAAACAGGGGATCATGAGCTCAGCCTTGTCATCTTCCAGGCTGCCGTCACTGGGATTGTGCATGTTCTGCTCAGAGAGGCTTAGGTTCATGCTCACTGTGCGACCGTCCTACTGCCGCGTCGAAACAGCTTTTCAGGATGACAGCGAGTCAGGATGACAGAACCGGACCACAGGCTGCTTCAGAAAAAGAAAGGGAATAAAACATTATATTGTAAATCTGTTATTCAGCCCAGTATCTATAGTACAGTAGTGTATGTCCATGGTTTCTATGGTTATGTTTTGGGAAAAGTCAAAGTCACCGGTGAGGAAAACACACACTTGTACATAAATATATACAGGTGCTGGTCATATAATTAGAATATCACCAAAATGTTGATTTATTTCAGTAATTCCATTCAAAAAGTGAAATTTGCACAATGTATTCAATCATTCCACACATACTGATATATTTCAAGTGATCATTCCTTTTAATTTTCATGATTATAACTGACAACTAATGAAAATCCCAAAATCAGTATCTCAGAAAATTTGAATATTACTTAAGACCAATACAAATAAAGGATTTTTAGAAATGTTGGCCAACTGAAAAGTATGAACATGAAAAGTATGAGCATGTACAGCACTCAATACTTAGTTGGGGCCCCTTTTGCCTGAATTACTGCAGCAATGCGGCGTGGCATGGAGTCGATCAGTCTGTGGCACTGCTCAGGTGTTATGAGAGCCCAGGTTGCTCTGATAGTGGCCTTAAGATCTTCTGCATTGTTGGGTCTGGTGTATCGCATCTTCCTCTTCACAATACCCCATGGATTTTCTATAGGGTTAAGGTAAGGCGAGTTTGCTGGCCAATTAACAACAGGGATACCATGGTCCTTAAACCAGGTACTGGTAGCTTTGTCACTGTGTGCAGGTGCCAAGTCCCGTTGGAAAATGAAATCTGTATCTCCATAAAGTTGGTCAGCAGCAGGAAGCATGAAGTGCTCTAAAACTACCTGGTACATTGCTGCGTTGACCTTGGACCTCAGAAAACTCAGTGGACCAACACCAGCAGATGACATGCCACCCCAAACCATCACTGACTGTGGAAACTTTACACTGGACTTCAAGCAACATAGATTCTGTGCCTCTCCTCTCTTCCTCCAGACACTGGAAACTTGATTTCCAAAGGAAATGCTAAATGTACTTTCATCAGAGAACATAACTTTGGACCACTCAGCAGCAGTCCAGTCCTCTTTGTCTTTAGCCCAGGCGAGACGCCTCTGACGCTGTGTCTTGTTCAAGAGTGGCTTGACACAAGGAATGCGACAGCTGAAACCCATGTCTTGCATATGTCTGTGCATGATGGTTCTTGAAGCACTGACTCCAGCTGCAGTCCACTTTTTGTGAATCTCCCCCACATTTTTGAATGGGTTTTGTTTCACAATCCTCTCCAGGGTGCGGTTATCCCTATTGCTTGTACACTTTTTTCTACCACATCTTTTCCTTCCCTTCGCCTCTCTATTAATGTGCTTGGACACAGAGCTCTGTGAACAGCCGGCCTCTTTAGCAATGAACTTTTGTCTTTTGCCCTCCTTGTGCAAGATGTCAATGGTCATCTTTTGGACAGCTGTCAAGTCAACAGTCTTCCCCATGATTGTGTAGCCTACAGAACTAGACTGAGAGACCATTTAAAGGCCTTTGCAGGTGTTTTGAGTTAATTAGCTGATTAGAGTGTTGCACCAGGTGTCTTCAATATTGAACCTTTTCACAATATTCAAATTTTCTGAGATACTGATTAGAGGGTATTCATTAGTTGTCAGTTATAATCATCAAAATTGAAAGGAATGAACACTTGAAATATATCAGTCTGTGTGGAATGACTGTATACATTATACAAGTATCACATTTTGAATGGAATTACTGAAATAAATCAACTTTTTGATGATATTCTAATTATGTGATCCGCACCTGTATATATGTATATATATATATATATATATATATATATATATATATATATATATATATATATATATATATATATATATATATATATATATA
>JACXGJ010002520.1:0-17151 GCA_016801105.1 Esox niger | reverse complement strand
TCTATCTCTTTCTTTCATTATGCTTTTAATAGCTGGTATAGGAGTTAAATATAGTGATGTCCACAAACACAGAGGAAATACCTATTATTTCAAACAAAATAAAATATTATGCAAAACCCTCAAATGTAATAGAGTTGTTTCATTTATAAAGGTTAACATTAATGATTTATTAAACTACATGAGTTAACAAAGACCTTGAGCTAACAAAGTCATTTTTACATATTCATGGCATGTCAAAGGACATGCCAATTAGTATTTATAGACCCTTAGTTTTAGATTAGACATATAAAGACACAGGAGGCTACACTAGTGTTGTCTCATTCTGGGTCAATGTGAATCACAAAAAGCATATCATAACAGTTTTCTAATCTTAAAAGTTATTCTTTAAAACAATGAAAAAAAGAAAATATTCTGGGAGATAGGAATTCACAAAGGATCAGTAGTATATTATTAAGAGGAGAATAAATAATGTATTCATCTTTTCATCTCTCAGTTGTATTAAGTTGTAGTTTCTTAGTACGTTTCTTTATTCCAATATGTGGATCATGTTTGCAATTTTAAACAATATCTGTAAAAACATCAGGTTAGGTTGCCAATAAGAATGTCCCCTAGTGAAAACATGCATGTGTCCAATTTACCATACATTTACCATTAATTACCGATTACAAATAACCATTTTTTTGTCTATAAATACATTGTGTGTGTTTGTGTGTGTATATATTTTGACTTCAGCAAGACCTCACTTCAGCAAGACCCAAGCCCTCATTGTTGCAATGTAGTGTAAGTCAATACATTAACATACAGCCAAAACAATGAACCAACAATATACAGCTAAGATATATAAACACTATAAACTATATATAATATTGACCACTATGACTATATTTAGCACGTGGGAGGACAAAATAACACTAAAATAGAAAATATTACATCTTCAACAGATCTCATTCATATTCCATTCACAACATTCAAATCTTCAATATTCAGTTTTCAAAATGCAGCACATTGTATGGGGAATGTATGGAAGTGTCTAAACTGATTTATTTCTACAAATTATTTAACATGTGTGGATGTATAAATTAGTGGGTGCATTTTTGTAAGGCATTGTTCTTTCTGTTATTTGTTCATTCACCTGAAATGTTAGTAGGTAGTGCATAACCTATAAGATCGGCAAAACTTAAGCTATTATTTGCACACACATGATGACAATAATTAGTATATCAGATCAATTTAGGCTATCAATTAATATAAAATATCACAAAAGCTGATTTACTATATTTGGACTAGCTGAAGTCTAATGCTAGACAGACGTCCGATGTATGGAAATTGGATGTAGTATCAGCAGATGACACTATGATCTCTTAGCCTAAGTAATTATCCATTTATTACAGGATAACGATGTTGCTGAAATGAAACAATTTATAAAATATAAACATGTTCATTATAGTTTAGAATGGGATTGACTATCTGGATACCTGCAAGATGCAAATTCAAAATTAACGTTCTATCATACCGTGAAAATAAACAGAAACAAAAAAGAGCAAAATAATATGTAGCCTACCAATGTGCTAGCGTTTGTGGACAATGCTAATGGTCATTACATTGACATCAATAAGTAAGGTAAACTATTATAGACTTGAATTTAGCAACTTGACGTAGGCTACTTTAGTAATTTAGACCTGGTTGCCATCATGTATATCTCGAAGTTAACGAACAGCATGCGCACCTTACCTGTTGCGTTGAGTTGAGTCGGGTTGGTACACCGAAAGTGAATGAGGTGATGAGTGCAGGAGCGACTGTGAAAGCATCAAAAAGAAACAGGCGTGGCTTCGGAGTTGACTCAAACAACTGAAAGTGAAGAGACAAGCAGATTTAGGAAGACCCTTCGTAAATAATAAGTAATTAATTGATGACATAGCAGTGCAATTATGGTTTATTATTATGGAGATTTGTTTTGTACAAATGCATGCATTATTAGCAATCAATGGTGAGTTTAATATGTGGTTTTAATATGTGGGTATATAACTGAGCTGAGAATTGCTAAGGCACGCGCTGTATTGAGTGTAAAATACATCACATTGTCTGTAACTGTAGGGCCAAATCAATCAATAATATGTAATCTATATTGTAAATATATTGGTTATAAATTTATATAATTTTAGACTGCCAAGTTCATGTTCTTTACGAAATTCCTATTCTACCTGAAAAGTTAAACTTGAACGGTCATTCAAGTCAGACATAGTAGAAAGTAGAAACTGTTGTATGTTGAGTTGAGGATGCTTTTATTGAAACAAAAATATACCGATATAAACAAATACAGCGCTACATCTGACACAGTACACATATAAAACAAGGAAATACAAGCACATAATATCAACATTTAAAATCGTATTGGCTACTTCTAAAACGTTTGAACACAATCATACCCCATACTTACGACTTCCAACTGAACCATTTTTTCCATATATGTGTAGGCTTAATTGCTAGTCTCGTGAAATTTCTTTGGGAAAGCCCTTTGATCAGCCCCCTCTTTAGTTAGTCCTTTTGGTTCCTCCCACACTACTTCCGTCCTTAGAATCTTTTGGCGTTCGACGGGAGATTCCCTTCAGCGGACAGGTTGCTGTCAGTCAACATGTTATCCCACTCCCGGTGTATAACCCGGAATTTTGGTCGTTCTTTGTCTGTCATTCGTCAGGTAGGCATTTCACAAATTGCAAACCTGATTATTTTGTGACCTCGTGCGTGGTGTCATCAGTTCGAAGCTAATGCTAACATTAGCACGCTAGCTAGTGTGAGTACTGTTGGAGAGACTGCCGGTGCGAGGAATAGGCCACGCTAGGCCTTCACATTGCAAGCCAAGCCAAGGGCAACCTGACACCCAGTACCCCGGCAAGACAGAAGTTTAAAACAATTTTGAATTCAAACTTTTGACTCGCATTTAATTTTGTCAGTTAGCTGAATATCGTTTTATTTCGTTTGAAGTGGTAGATTTTAGTCAGTCAGCAGCGTTTTCGTTAGCTAGCTAACCGTACTGGTGAACTAATTTGCTTCGGCTCTATTGCGAACGATCTGTTAAGGTCATTTGATAGTTTTGTAAAAGCACTGTAATTATTTTAAAGATGTATACAAATGTAATTTGCATAGTTATGGAAATATATATATCTTAATATAAGTCATTTTATATTCAACTATGACAGACGGAATTGCTTCAAAGTTCAATCACTTACTGTAGTCCAGTCAGCATAAGATAAGGAAGCAAGTCAAAACACAAATTCTGACAACAGAAACATTGTTATATATTGAATTCTAGTAACTCTGCAGATATTCCCTTGCAGTTCTGTTGAACATTGTTTACTTGTGTTGAAGTCAACGATTGGTCGACTACACCGACCTTTGACTGGAGAGTCACTGAGATAGAGGCCACATTAATGATGTATTCCCTGTTATGGAACCTGTAAACGCCCAGGCCGGGACATTCCATTGAGGGATTCCTCCGCTTGAATATAGACAGCTGTTTGGATTGACTGACCACCCGTTGTTAAAATTCGTAGTGGTTTGGGACACGGACTGGCAAACAAGAGGTCCCACGTTCTAATTTCATCACAGTCACAACAAATTATGCATTAGGATTTGTACCGGACAGACGAAAACATCCCTGGCTACAACCTTCAGTGGCTATGTTATAGTATGCCTCAAATACGTTACGTTGATATTGTGATTATTTCTTGTGGATTTTCAAAGTATGCATTCATGCATGCTTTTTGGGGTAATATAGGCTAGATCACAACCCCTTTGGCAGTAAACGAATACGAGTTTTCACGATTCTCTCGTCTTTTCACTTGACGAAAATCAGTTATCACCTATATTGATGTTCATTGCATCAATGTCATTCAGGAAAGAAAGGAAAACTAATGTTTTTGTGCCATGAAATAGCTTTGGCAGTGTAAAATATAATCTTCAGTCTCACTAGAAATTTCTAAATTCTTATGACTATTCCAATTTGTAAGTTAGTAGATACATTACTGGCTAATAAACTGTTAAGACAGCCAGTGGCAAAAGCCATAATGTTCATATACAGGTGCTGGTCATATAACTAGAATATCATCAAAAAGTTGATTTATTTCAGCAATTCCATTCAAAAAGTGAAACTTGCATAATGTTTACAGTCATTCCACACAGACTAATATATTTGAAGTGTTCATTCCTTTTAATTTTGATGATTATAACTGACAGCTAATGAAAACCCCCAAATCAGATTCTCAGAAAATTTGAATATTGTGAAAAGGTTCAATTTTGAAGACACCTGGTGCAACACTCTAATAAGTTAATTAACTCAAAACACCTGCAAATGCCTTTAAATGGTCTCTCAGTCTAGTTCTGTAGGGTACACAATCATGGGGAAGACTGCTGACTTGACAGCTGTCCAAAAGATGACCATTGACACCTTGCACAAGGAGGGCAAGAAGACAAAAGGTCATTGCTAAAGAGGCCGGCTGTTAACAGAGCTCTGTGTCCAAGCATATTAATAGAGAGGCGAAGGGAAGGAAAAGATGTGGTAGAAAAAAGTGTACAAGCAATAGGGATAACCGCACCCTGGAGAGGATTGTGAAACAAAACCCATTCAAAAATGTGGGGGAGATTCACAAAGAGTGGACTGCAGCTGGAGTCAGTGCTTCAAGAACCATCATGCACAGACATATGCAAGACATGGGTTTCAGCTGTCGCATTCCTTGTGTCAAGCCACTCTTGAACAAGACACAGCGTCAGAGGCGTCTCGCCTGGGCTAAAGACAAAGAGGACTGGACTGCTGCTGAGTGGTCCAAAGTTATGTTCTCTGATGAAAGTACATTTAGCATTTCCTTTGGAAATCAAGTTTCCAGTGTCTGGAGGAAGAGAGGAGAGGCACAGAATCCATGTTGCTTGAAGTCCAGTGTAAAGTTTCCACAGTCAGTGATGGTTTGGGGTGGCGTGTCATCTGCTGGTGTTGGTCCACTGTGTTTTCTGAGGTCCAAGGTCAACGTAGCCGTCTACCAGGAAGTTTTAGAGCACTTCATGCCTCCTGCTGCACTTTAGGGAGATGCAGATTTCATTTTCCAACAGGACTTGGCACCTGCACACAGTGCCAAAGCTACCAGTACCTGGTTTAAGGACCATGGTATCCCTGTTGTTATTTGGGCAGCAAACTCGCCTGACCTTAACCCTATAGAAAATCTATGGGATATTGTGAAGAGGAAGATGCGATACGCCAGACCCAACAATGGTGAAGGCCACTATCAGAGCAACCTGGGCTCTCATAACACCTGAGCAGTGCCACAGACTGATCGACTCCATGCCACGCCGCATTGCTGCAGTAATTCAGGCAAAAGGGGCCCCAACTAAGTATTGAGTGCTGTACATGCTCATACTTTTCATGTTCATACTTTTCAGTTGGCCAACATTTCTAAAAACATTTTTTTTGTATTGGTCTTAAGTAATATTCAAATTTTCTGAGATACTGATTTTGGGGTTTTCGTTAGTTGTCAGTTATAATCATCACAATTTAAAAGGAATGATCACTTGTAATATATGTGTGGAATGATTGTATACATTGTGCAAGTTTCACTTTTTTTTAATGGAATTACTAAGTCCCCTTTTTGGTGATATTCTTATTATATGACCAGCAACTGTATGCTATTTGTGGTGGAGGTAAACTTTATAAGAAACATTAGTCAGTTCAAGACAATGCTTAATGGTGTATAGCGAAATTTAAAAACTTGGCCTGGTGGTACTGCGTGACAAAATGAACTTATGTCGAGGTGCTACACCGACACGGTAAACGTGTGTCTCTGTGGCTTAGTGGTTAAAGACACAACCTCTCCCGTGGGAGACCTGGTTTGAATCCAGTGAGAGCAACAACGTTCATCATTTCTAATCGCGGGTTGGCTGAACTAGGCTTTCCGGGTTTCTTCTCTGGTTCTCAAAATAATTTGATTGATCAGCAGTCCTGTCCACTGGCACAGAAATTTAAGAATGAATTTCAGGTAGTTTGTGGCTTCCCCACAGATGGCAGCTATGTCCTTGGTAATAAATACCTCCTATTGATTTAGTGCATTTTTAGAATGAGGAATATACACCGATCGGCCATAACTTTATGACCACCTGCCTAATATTGTGGAGGTCCCCCTTTTGCCCTACAAAACAGCTGTGACTCGTTGAGGCATGGACTCCAATAGACCTCTGAAGGTGTGCTGGGGTATCTGGCAACATGATGTTAGCAGCAGGTGTATTACCTCATATGGGATTTCTGAGAACTTTCTGAACAACCACACTTCTGTAATACTGGCTGAACTTTGTATTTTCTTAATAATTACCTACACCATCAGCCATAACATTATGATCACTGACAGGTGAAGTGAATAACACTGACCATCTTGTTATTATGGCACCTGTCAGTGGGTGGGACATATTAGACAGAAAGTAAATATTATTTCCTCAAAGCTGATGTGTTAGAAGCTGGTAAAATTGGCAAACGCAAGGAGTTGAGCGACTTTGTTGGATGTACCCGGTCTGCAATGGTCAGTACCTATCATAAGTGGTCCAAGGAAGGAAAAGCGGTGAACCGGCGTCCCATGTGGTCCGATCCAACAGACCAGCTACTGCAGCTCAAATTGCTGAAAAAGTTAATGCTGGTACTGATGGAATGGAGTCAGAACACACAGTGCATTGCATTTTGTTGCGTATGGGGCTGTGTAGCCACAGACCAGTCAGGGGGCTCGGTCCTCTGCTGAAAGCACCTACAATGGGCATGTGAGCATCAGAACTGGACCACAGAGCCATGAAAGGTGTCCTGGTCTGATGAATCACAGTTCCTTATACATCACGTGGATGGCCGGGTGCGTGTGCGTCGCATACCTGCCGAACACATGCCACCAGGATGCATTATGGGAAGGAGGTAAGCCGGTGGAGGCAGTGTGATCCTGGGAAACCTTGGGTCCTACCATTCATGTGGATGTTACTTTTACACATACCACCTACCTAAGCATTGTTTCAGACCATGTGCACCCTTTCATGGCACTGGTATTGCGAGATGGCATAGGCCTATTTCAGCAGGATAATGTGTCCTGCCACAAAGCAAAAATGGTTCAGGAATGGTTTGAGGAAGTGTTCAAAGTGTTGACTTGGCCTCCAGATTCCCAAGATCTCAATCCAATCGAGCATCTGTGGAATGTGCTACACAAACAAGTCCAATCCATGGAGGCCCCGCCTCGCATCTTACATGACTTAAAGGATCTACTGCTAACGTCTTGGTGCCAGATACCACAGCACACCTTCAGAGGTCTAGTGGAGTCCATGCCTCGACGGGTCAGGGCGGTTTTGTCGGCAAAAGGGGGACCTACACAATTTTATGCAGGTGATCAAAATGTTAAGGCTGATTGGTGTATTTTGAATGCTAACATGTTGCTACTGGCTTTGACAGGGAAACAACGTATTAACACGACGAGCGGTGTCCGGTAAGTGTGTTTAAAAACTGCATGTTAATGACAGGATCTTTCATTTATGAAGTAGCTTAACATTCTACACTCCAAGTGAGTGATATACTCTTGTCTTCTTTCCTGCAGGACTGTCAGCTAATCGTGGCGTTAATGTCAACCCTACGTAAGTGGTAGATCTACGCCACAAATCTTCTCGTTGGAACATTGTTCTTGCCTCGTACTGTGCAGCATTGATCCATTTCTTTCTGTAGGAAATTGGAATGGAGGTCCAGCGTCTTCCAGATCCGATACCTCAAGACATCTGTGGCTTGCAGTGGGTATCAGCCCTCTTATCATGGCACTGTAGGCAGCGATGGGGTTCTGTCTAATACGGCCATGGTCAATGTTGTGTTGTCTTCCTGCCAGGGAATGAGGTGATCACAGTGAAGACGCCTGCTTTTGCCGAGTCGGTCACAGAAGGGGACGTGAGGTGGGAGAAAGGTACTGTGACTCGGTGGGCCTGATGGTCGTTCAGGTGTTTGTTGCAGCCAGGCAGATTTTTCTGTCAGCTGGGTTTAATATGCCTTTCTGCTTACAGCGGTTGGTGACTCTGTCAAAGAGGATGAGGTGGTCTGTGAAATTGAGACCGACAAGGTATGACTCTTGGATTGTTATTGGATATGGTCACTTATCAATTCATCTGCACAGCCTTATTAATGGCAAGTTAATGGACAGTTTTATTTAGTGTACACGGTGGGTGTTGTCTCTGTAGACATCAGTGCCCGTGCCGTCTCCTTCCGCTGGGGTGATTGAGGAGCTGCTGGTCCCTGATGGGGAGAAAGTTGAGGGAGGACAGGCACTCTTCAAACTCCGGAAAGGAGGTCAGTACTGTTGAGTTGACCGTGTCTCTGGTCTAAATGTCCTAAGCTGGTCCAACCTAAATTTGGCAATTTTTTTTATTCCAACCATTTAAAAAACATCATAGATGTAGTTGGAGTACTATATTGTACTTAATATATACAGTAAACAAACTGCTATGGTTTAGTGTTGAGGGGCCTAATGTGGTCTTATTGGTTCCATTAGCTGTCGCTGCCAAAGCTTCAGAGGCTCCACCTGCAGAGGCCCCAGCAGTATCCCCCCCACCCCCTGCTGCTGCTCCACCTCCCTCTCACACTCCCTTTGCGGTGGGCCCCATCCCTACCACTCTGCCCCCCGTGCCTCCTGTGCCAGGAGCGGCCATTTCTGCCACCCCAGGTTAGTCTTTCAGGTGACCACTCAGTGGCTTCGGTGTCGTGTGGTAAGCATTTGGTCTAAATTGTGTGCATTGTCGATGATGGGAATGAATCGCATGGCTCTTGCCTCGACAGAGACAGTGACTGTTGGCCAAATCCAGGTGTCCAGGCGCTAACGTCTTCTGTTTTACGTCCCATACAGTTTCAGCCATCAAACCGACTGTTGCCCCGGCCGCTGTCAGAGATGGAGGGGGTAAACCCGCCAGGACAGAGCAAAGGGTGAGACGTTGTCAGGACATCAGACCATATGCACCGCTGGTATTTTTATTTATACAGGGAAACCAAGCTAAACCCCAGGTCTCTTAGAGTTGAGCCCTATGTTAGACACAAGTATGTATACAGAAACATCAGTCTATAGGTCATTTATCTACCATATGAATTGCCTTGTAGGCACCATAATGTATATCTTAAGATGACTCTGCAAGACATTTCAGGAGGGTGGGGTGTAGTTGTAGAAAGCAGTTCAACCTAACTCTGAATAAGCCTGCAGTATCTCCAGCTGCTTCAGCCTTTTCACTGACTCAGCAGTGTGTTTTGTTATATTAAACATTGTCATTTCACCAAATGGTATGTTTAAGAAGCAGCACACACTCTAAAAGAACAATCAGGGTAGCAAATGTAATATTGGACCTTGAGAATAGCATTTATTTGGTTTTATGTGGGTTCAGCCCCTGCCTAGAATCCATCATTGAATTTAATAGTAATTGGAAGCAGACTGCGGGTATGTAAACGCTAGTGTGAGCGATGGAACAGCAGTGTACAGTACTGTCATCAGCAGAAGAGTGAACAGGACAGCTTCTCACCAGAGTTACACATTATTTATATTTAAAGTGAGCAATAAAGGACCCAAATTTGAATCCTAGGCAATAATTTTTTGAACTGAGAAGAACTTCAGATTTGACCCCATCCATAATAATTACCTGGGCACTGTGGCCATGGTCATTTTGAAACCATAAGCAGGTGTCTGTAGCCAAGCCTTGTTCAGTTTATGCATACTAGTATCTTTATGTATAGCTATTCTTGTAGCACTCTTACTTAATAAACTAAAATAGTTATCTTTACTTTTTCATGTTTTCTGTCTCAGGTGAAGATGAACCGAATGCGTCTCAGAATTGCCCAGAGACTGAAAGAAGCGCAGAACACATGCGCTATGTTGACAACTTTCAATGAGGTTGACATGAGGTAGGAAATAGCTTAATAGTTGGCCTATATTATGAAAACCACAAAATATTGAGTGGCGTCAAATTGGAAGAAACCAGAGTTTAGTGGTGTTGGTTACTGTCCTGCTGAACTGAATTCTTCTCCCAGTGTCTGATGTAGAGTTGACTGAAGCAGGGTTTTGCTTGTGCCTTTTTGTACCCAATTGCTTTATCCGAACAAGTCTCCAGTCGTGGCCACAGTACTCAGTCTTTGCCTTGCTTCAAGTCACTGCTCAATAGGCTGTAGTGTGTGAACCCAAGGTCAGTTGTTGGAGATGCTGCAACCACCATGTCTGGCGCCAACAAACACACCACGTCAAAGTCACTTAGATCTCCATTCTAATGTGTCAAACCGCATGAAACCGTGGAAATACACCGATCAGCCGTAACATTATGACCTCTGACCTGTGACGTGAATAAAACTGATAATATCATTATCATGGCACCTGTCATTTGGTGTGATATATTAGGCACCAAGTGAACATTATGTCCTCAAAGTTGATGTGTTAGTAGCAGGAAAAATTAGCAAGTGAAAGGATTAGAGCAACTTTGACAAGGGCCAAATTGTGATTGCTAGATGACTGAGTCAGAGCATCTCCAGAACTGCAACCCTTGTGGGGTGTTCCCGGTCTGCAGTGGTCAGTACCTATCAAAAGTGGTCCAAGAAAGGAAAAAGCGGTGAATCTGCGTCAGGGTCATGGGCAGCCAAGGCTCATTGATGCATGTGGGGAAAGAAGGCTGGCCCGTGTGTTTTGATCCCACAGATGAGCTACTGTAGCTCAAATTGCTGAAAAAGTGAATGCTGCTACTGATAGGAAGGTGTCAGAACACAGCACATTGCAGTTTGTTGCATATGGGGCTGTATAGCTGTGGACCAGTCAGGGTGTTCATGCAGACCCCTGCACCACTGCTGAAAGCACCTACAATGGGCACACGAGCATCAGAACTGGACCACGGAGCAATGGAAGAAGGTGGCCTGGTCTAAGAAGCACGTTTCGTTTTACATCACATGGATGGCCGGGTGTGTGTGTGTCACTTACCTGGAGAACACCTGGCTCCAGGATGAATTATGGGAAGAAGGCAAGCCGGCGGAGGCATAACGTCTTGGTTCCAGATACCACCTTCAGAGGTGTCGTGGAGTCCATGCCTCAACGGGTCAGAGCTGTTGTGGTGGCATAAGGGAGATCTTCACAAAATTACACAGGTGGTCATAATGTTATGGCTGGTCAGTGTGTCTGCATGCTTTATGTATTGAAAGGCAACCACATGATTCACTGTTTGGCTATTTGCATTAACAAGAGTGTGGCCACTGAGTGTGTTTTAGTCTTACTTAACTTAATAAAAAAATCTGTAAAAATTATTAAATAATTATTTTGACTACAACATTCTGTTTAGATTAAGCACATTCAAAAGATTTTCAGTCAAACGTTAATGCACCAATATCAAAACAAAAAGCCGCATTACAAATTAAAATTAAAACTCTACCGTGCAAAGAAGAAACCATATACACTGATCAGCCATAACATTATGACCACCTTCCTAATATTGTGTAGGTCACGCTTTTGCCTCAAACAGCCCTTACCCGTCGAGGCATGGATTCCACTAGTCCTCTGAAGGTGTGTTGTGGTATCTGGCACCTCAACGTTAGCAGCAGATCCTTTAAGTCCTGTAAGTTGCGATGTGGGGCCTCCATGGATTGGACTTGTTTGTCCAGCACATTCCACAGATGCTCAAATGGATTGAGATCTTGGGAATCTGGAGGCCAAGTCAACACCTTGAACTCGTTGTGTTCCTCAAACCATTCCTGAACCATTTTTGCTTTGTGGCAGGGGGTATTATCATGCTGAAAGTGGCCAAAGCCATCAGGGAATACCGTTGACATGAAAGGGTGCACATCGTCTGTAACAATGCTTAGGTAGTTAGTAACATCAGATTAACATCCACATGAATGGCAGGACCCAAGGTGTCCCAGCAGAACATTGCCCAAAGCATCATACTGCCTCCGCAAGCTTGCCTCTTTCCCGTAATGCATCCTGGTGCCATGTGTTGGCCAGGTATGCGACGCACATGCTTCCGACCATCCACGTGATGCAAATGGAACCGTGATTCCACCTTCTTTTATGGCTCTGTGGTCCAGTTCTGATGCTCACATGCCCATTGTAGGTGCTTTCAGCAGAAGACCGAGCCCCCTGACTGGTCTACTCGTCTTTTGGGCCGGACCACACAAGCCAGCCTTTTCTCCCCACGTGCATCAGTGAGCTTTGGCTGCCCATGACCCTGTTGCCGGTTCACCGCTTTTCCTTCCTTGGACCACTTATGATAAGTACTGACCACTACAGATCGGGGACACCCCACAAGGGCTGCAGTTTTGGAGATGCTCTGACCCAGTCGTCTAGCCATCACAATTTGGTACTTGTCAATGTCGTTCCGATCTTTGCACTTGCACATTTTTCCTGCTTTAACACATCAACTTTGATGACAGAATGTTCAGTTGCTGCCTAATATAGCCCACCCACTGACAGGTGCCATGATAATGAGATTATCAGTGTTATTCACCTCACCTGTCAGTGGTCATAACGTTATGGCTGATTGGTGTATAAACAACATCCAGAAATGCCAGTGCCTTCTCTGGGCCTGCGCTCATTTTAAGATGGACTGAGGCAAAGTGGAAAACTCTCCTGTGGTCTGACAAATCAAAATTGAAAATTATTTTGGGGAATCATGGACGCCATGTCCTCTGAGCTAAAGGGGAGAGGGACCATCCAGCTTGTTATAGGCACACAGTTCAAAAGCCAGCATCCATGATGGTATGGGGGTGCATCAGTGCACATAGCATGGGTGACTTGCACATCAGTGAAGGCACCATTAATGCTGAACAAAATATATACAGGTTTTGGAGCAACAATGTGCTGCCATCCAGACATCTTTTTTGGGGAAGGCCTTGCTTATATCAGCAGGACAATCTGCACGTATCACAGCAACATGGCTCTGTATTAAGAGAGTCTGGGTGCTAAACTGGCCCGCCTGCAGTCCAGACCTGTCCCCTATTGAAAACAAGCAGTTGACGCATTAAGAAACAAAAAACCAACAAAGGAGACCCCGATCTGTTGAGCAGCTGCTATCTAATATCAGGCAGGAATGGGAATGCCTTCTACTTTCAAAACTACAGCAATTGGTCTCCTCAGTTTCCTAACGCTTGTTTAAAAGAGGTGATGCAACCCAGTGGACCCCTTTTGAAACGTGTTGCTGGCATCAAATTCAAAATGAGCATATACATTTCTGAAAACAATAAAATGTATCTTTTTCACCATTTTGTACTATTTTCAATTAAATATAGGGATAAATGATTGCATTCTGTTTTAATATTTTCTGTTTATATTCTGCATTTTAAGCAGTGTTGCAATGTCTTTGGAAAATTTACATATTCTTGTTAAAGTAAGGTTAGAATTAAAGAAATGCTGTACATCTCCATGTGTTATTCAAGCCGCGGCCCTACACACATGGTAATAGAGTGGAATCTGCTCAATAGGAAAAGCTGTTCGAAACCTAATCCCCTTCTAAACGATGGAATGTAAATATTTGGTCCTAATGTTGGTGAAAACAAAGATAAGATTTGTTAAAACAGGGGCTTTATTAATTTACAAGGAAATGTTAGTGGCCAGGTTTACCCTCTGTGCTGAAGATGACACTTTGAGGATTTCACTGCAAATATCGGGTGTCAGCTTTCAGCTATTCAGGGTTTTCTATGTATCCTAATTGAATTGGCATTGATGGTCTGGAGGAAGACTTCCAGGCCTGGGCTCATCTGGAGCCGAAGGAGCAGGCAGACCAGGAGGCCTGAGCATCTACTGGGGCCCACAGAGACCTGTGCTCTGAGTGGATGGGCGGCCTCAACCGATATGGGCTTTTATGACAGGCCAATAAGATTTGGAGGGTTTTGAAAGTGAAGATTTTTATCGCTTCTTCTCTCCTTTCTCGGAGAGTGTGTGTCTTGGGAGGGGCTAATGCCGTTAGCGGAGAAACCCTAGAGTTTAAACTGGGTTAGAGACAGGAAAACAAACAATTAAAAAGAGAGATACAAGAGCCCTTTTTCATCATACATTGGAGAAATGAGCAATGGTGAAACATTATCAGCCCAGTGTCACAAGCACTCAATCACCATGACCTGAAGTAGCTGTAAATGTACAGAAAAAGGTTGTTCTATGTTTGTTCTTGTTTTTTTAGGGGTTTGGTTGAGATGATTGAGAGTACTGCATTTCTGTGCACAAAATGAAATGTCTGACACTTATATAAAACATGTTTTATCTATGTCTCAAAGTAGACAATTGAGAAGGTTTTTGTTAGGCAAGGTCAGCAGTGTTCTGAACTGGTCTTTTTTCTCAATACAGTAACATTAGTGAGATGAGGAAGACGTACAAAGATGCTTTTCTGAAGAAACACAACATTAAGCTGGGCTTCATGTCTGCGTTTGTCAAGGCTTCAGCATACGCTCTGATGGACCAGCCTGCTGTCAATGGAGGTGGGCTGTCTAAGTCACTTCAACTTGTCTGAGTGTGGCATACCAAATTAAGTTTGCACTGGTATGTGGTTAAGGTGGTTTAAAAGAATGTTATTTATTTCTTTTGCATCTTAAATAGAAAAACCTTTAGAACCGCAGCATACTTCTGTACTTTGCCACTGCCTCTCTGGCCTATTTACCTCGCCGCAGCCAAATGGAGCTGATCTTCTCTGCTAACTTACTAGTGGCTGAGGGTTTCTGTAAAAAAAAATCACTCGGATTCAAGGAAATGTGTCACGGAAGCCAAAGCAGTATTGAAGGTTTGTTAAAGCATTTGAATTCCTTTTCTGTTTTCAGTCATTGATGACACGACCAAAGAGATTGTGTACAGGGACTATGTAGATATCAGTGTGGCTGTAGCAACCCCAAAGGTAATGCCAGTCCATGGCTACTCACAATAAACCCATTTCCCTCCAGTCTAATGTTCTCTAAATGAACTGAAGCCATGGTATTGAACATTTCTCCCAGGGCCTGGTGGTGCCAGTAATCCGCGGAGTGGAGGGAATGAACTTCGCTGACATCGAGAAAGCCATCAACGAGCTGGGGGAGAAGGTAGGAGAACCCTGTTAAGTCTCAATGTTGTGTTTGGACTCTCCTGCGCATCTCCTAAAGTCTGGGTTGATTTCAGGCCCGTAAGAATGAGCTGGCTGTGGAAGACATGGATGGAGGCACCTTTACTATTAGCAATGGTGGTGTGTTTGGATCCATGTTCGGCACGCCCATCATCAACCCCCCACAGTCTGCCATCCTGGGCATGCATGGGATCTTTGACAGGCCAGTGGCCATCGGGGGCAAGGTAGGATCTTGGCTCTGTGACGTGGACTTTGAAATACTCCACATGTTCTAGATTCAGATCTCAGGAGAGCTCTTTATCAGATGTGAAGTAGGATGCTGTATTTGTCTGTCTCTGAAGTTCCTCCTCCCCTGCTGTAGGTGGAGATCCGCCCTATGATGTATGTGGCCCTGACCTATGACCATCGCCTCATAGATGGCAGAGAGGCCGTCACCTTCCTGCGTAAGATCAAGACTGTGGTAGAAGACCCCAGAGTACTGCTCCTGGATATGTGAGCCAGCCTCCACAATCCCAACAAACCACCCTATTCACACACAGTGGCAACTCCCAATGATCCTAAAAAATATTGTTGGTCAACTAGACAAAAGGATACTTGAAGAGAGTGAAGGGTGCATTGGACTTCTTGCATGGCTTTTAAACGGTGGCAAAGTTAATGGTGAATTTTCCATATGTCTGGAGCAGGGTTTTCACTGAAGTCCCTGGAGAAGGTGTTGTACAACTGAAAGTGTCATTGGCCATTTTCTACCTGCAATTCAATATTTGTCAAATAATTGTAATATCAATGGTGCAAAGAAATGCCTAGTTATGTATCGTTCCTTTATTTTGCTGAGAAAAGAAAATTCGTAACCTGACATAAAATGAACTGGAAACACTACAGCATAAGTCATTTATTCAGAGAGTGGGTTCTTTAAATACGTTTTTGGCATTTAATTCACGCACACCCTAGAAAAAGAATGAGAAAATAATGTTTATGCTGTGTAAAAAAATATTTAAAGAAACAATTATTTTAAACAATCTTAACTGTTGTTTTTTGTCATTGGTCGCGTAGCTGTATTTACAGAATGCTAAATGACCTGGTAGTATCTATTCAAACTCCTGGTGTGGAGGTTGAATAGATGCTTCCAGGTCTTGGAAGAAAAAATTACTTAAAATGTACAACAAGCCCTCATCACAAGTCAGGAAGTGGGTACACTGAGCTGTGGTTGCAATATATTGAGAAAAAATGTTCAATATGAGTATCTATTAAAGACAAACACAGAAAATAGATGTTTCTTATTTTTATTAACCATGTTGCTAACACAGATTATCATCACAGCTATTGGCTGAAAAAGGGCTCTTCCAAATGTGTTACGGCAATCAATGTTGGACAGTTAAAAACAGCAGTTTTCATGCTTGGTGTTGTTTCTGGATGTTTAAATGGTTGTACTGCATTTCATTTGTACAACAGCTGTATGCAAAAAATCTCCCAACAATGTTTTCATAAAACACTTAGCCCCACTTTGTATAAAAAAAACAAAAAAAAGCCTGCTAAGTTTATATTTGCCTCAGGTTTTTATCATTAGATTACGTTTTCACCTAGAGTTTTATTTTGGTGATTAAAATGCTCAGGAAGTAGTTCCTACCCAGGGCCTTCATTTTGTTTAGCCACTAGGGTGTGCTGTTTGCCCAACCTAAGGAACAGCGAACGGGGCCCACATCCAACCATTCTTAGAGTAGGATTACTGTTCAGTGAGCAGTGTTGCCTTTTAGACTGTACTGAATACAATTCTTTGGACAGATGGGGAAACTCTTCCAAGATAAGCACTCCTATTCTTGAGACTGTTTTTAACAGCATTCATGCTAGAGACATCTAGACTACTGAAACACTAACGAGTGTGCCTTCCAGGAGTCAGCATTGAAGAACAGGTAACACTATCTTAAAATGTTTATTTTATAAGTTTCAATGCTATTTTACATGGACACAGTGGGTCCTTTAAAGCATTTTTAAAAACACGGGTATTCATCTCGTACCCTACAAGCGCCAGAGCCTGTTGATTGTCTTCTACTTTATCATTGATGTTACCCAATGGTATCCCTG
>JACXGJ010002519.1:0-64599 GCA_016801105.1 Esox niger | reverse complement strand
CGCTGGCCTTTGGTGATTTTCTACAACATTGTGGATGTGTCTGCTTACAATGCCTATGTCCTGTGGACTGAAATCAACCAGCAATGGAATGGTGGCAAATTATACAGACGCCGGCTTTTCCTAGAGGAGCTCTCATCACTCCCAAGATCCAGAGGAGAGCCCGGCCTCCTCGATCGACAGCAGCTGCATCTGCCATCCACAAAATTCAAGCTGGACCATCAAGACCTTCCTCCAATCAACCAGCAATGGATCTAGTGGATACAGGCATTGGCAAGAAACGGAAAAGATGCCAGCTCTGCCCCCCCGACAAGACAGTAAACCCAGCACCACTTGTGTTGAATGCAATAAATACATCTGCAGAAAGCACACACTCACACTGTGTTCAACATGTGGAGAGAAAGACTGAAGGGATAATATTGACCAATAGAGGGGAAAAAAAACTCGCCTCCATGACTCCAGGCAAACAAGTATTCCCGGAAAGATCTTCACTGACCCCATCCATTCCTTTCAATCACAGTTCCAATATGATCCTCTTGAAGGGTGGGCGGTACACTTCAATCAAAACAACCAAAACATCCTGCCACCTAACTACATTATGCCCATCACATCAAGCCAACTCAGAAATAGTAACTGAACAGTTTCACTACACTGCACCCAGAACCATGCTCACCAACCTACTTCTTGATCAATGCAAATACTGAAACTGTAAATCTGTAAATATATCAACTCTAAATTAATTAATAAGATATTCTCACCGCTCATATTACACTTTCTTTTACTCACTACCCTTTGTAAATAATGTTGTCTACCACTGCCAGCACATTACACCAAGTATAATTCTGAGTCTGTCAACATTTACTTGGCATATAGAGATTATTTTACACTGAAATAAAATAAAATAATCAGTACAGTTACTATATAATGCCTAAGGTAGTAAGAGTTAATTAGTAAATATTCACTAATGTTATATTGTTGGTGTGTCTCAAAATGCATTTTAAATTATCAAAAGAAAAAATATATATGTTGAAAGTCTCCACATTATCATGTAAAAGCATACATAATTGGATGCGGATGCAGTGCTTTATTATCCTTAATTTTATTGTTGGCCTCAGCAGTAAAGTTGCCCTGTTTGGTCCATTATAAAGTAGGCTACGAAAAAACAGCAATTTCCTTGTCATGAATGGAAAGTTCTCTAAAGCAGTTTGGAGTGATCTACCATCAATCACACTAGATTTCTCCTGAGCTGGGAAAAAACCTGGAAAAGCTGGACCACTCAATTACCTGAACGTATTTCACAATGACTAATGATGTATGACAAAAAGCATTCAAGACTTGCTCAAAGTGTAGCCTGCATGGATCTAAAACTGCATTCACAAGATTAAACACTTTACATTTCAGTATAGACAATCTCTGAAAGACAAATTCTATGTGGCCAGATAAGTTTGGCACATGGTCACTGTAAGAAGAATTAGATGGTCATAATTGTATCACTTTAATCTTTTTTCCATGCACAGAAAATCTAATGTATCTAAATCTACATTTCATTTGGAACTGGGACAAAGGTACATTTACATGCAGTGCATGTATCTTTGTAGAATGTAATTATTTTGTCAGATTTGTATCATCCTGGATACTAAAGAGAGACCTGTAGTTGTGGGGTCGGTCGATCAGAGGAGTCTTGAAACATATTTCCTGACGAAAAAGAAAATAAAACATTTCTAACTATGTTTATAAGTATTGTCTCTAATAGTGGGAGGTACTAAATGAAAATATGCAAAGCCAACTATCAACACAATCGAATCAAAATCAAAATCAAACCTGACATGGCCAATAAAATCAGCAGCTGGTCAGATTATTCATTTACACCCTCAACTATGCCCAAAAACATGCAGGGCAGGTTATAGCTTGTAAAAGGAACAGTAAATAACTTTTGATCTGCACAACCTGGAAGTCTGCAAGTGAGAATCCCACCCCAAGTCGACCCAAGCTGATTCTTAAAGAGACAGACTAACCAGATCTAGACATTGCAAGCTGTGGTAGTCCGGGTATTGCATACACTACACAGTGCTAGTTGACCTTTATTTGCTGGAGCTCTAAGCTCATAGTGAGCTTTGAGTAACACTCATAACACTGCAAGACACCAGGTGTGATCTCATACAGGAGTGGATTCATATACTACTTGGCAACGCTTGCCCTCTGCGACTACTTGCCAGGCAGATCCTCAGTCCAGTGGGAGCGACGCTGCTTAAAGAGTGCCTTGCCACAAGCTGGCCATACCGCCTCTGGCCTTCTGGGTGCTTTACCTTACAGGCTAAATGTTTGATAACTCTAAGGCTTAAATCATGACATTTTATGACATTTGGTATGATTTTTGTTCCTTTATCTTTGTACCAAACTTCATATCACTCTCTTTCAGCCTTTGAACATCATAGGGAAAAAATACTTCTATTTTTGTAGTTATTACTAGATATTATGTGAACAGAACTCCATTTGTCTGTAGAACAAAGGTTATGCTCAAGGGTCATCTTGAGATTGATGTTGCTCAGCCTCTTAGTGTAGTAAGGAAATGATGATATCTACCATATGTGATCAGCATTGTGTATTGTTACCAACCTCATAGCAATTGAGAAAATGCTCTGGAGAAAATCCACATAAATATAAGCAATGCTTTCAAACAAGAAACGAATACATGGAATGATATGGACCTTAAAAACTGCAATGGTTAGAATGCCGAGCTAGCTAGCCATTACCTTGCCAACAGACAAAGCTTTGTCGGTCCTACTATTTGTTTTATGAATTGACAGAAAGACAGCAGACCTACTTTTCAGCATTTCGTCTCATCATACTGACCCAGTGACTATTGCACTAGACATCATCATATCTGTGCCTGTATGGTTTGGAAGTTCAGTAATCAAAACTGGTTGAGTTGCCTCATAGCACGTTAGCAACTCCTTGTTCAGCATATACGTCTGTAAACGTGGGCAAATATCGAACAGTTAGTGACATAAACATGTAGGTCTACATCAATGCATTTATTGACCTGCCTTGTTCTATTCAACATACAATGTGGATCATTGAAAATGTCTGGAAAAAAAGAGATGCACACAAGGGAGCATGTACCCATCGACTGCACGCTCTCTTCCTTGACATTGACTCCCTTACCCTGTGCAGAACAAACAGCAACCAGGTTCAGTGAGTGTAAAAAAACTCTCCTTGCCCAGGAAACAAGACACATGCACTCAGAGGCGTTTCTGGGCAACCTGGCGCCCTAGGCGAGATATCAAAATGTTGCTCCCCCCAAAAAAATAAGCCAACTTCAGGGGAAATAACACTTCTTAATTGTACTTTTATAAACAAAAAGCAAAAAATCACATGCGATAGCAGGTACACAAAAAGTGTGAACAATAAAGGAGAATCAACATATTGTGCTGTTAGAAAAAATATAAATATATACAGAAATAATAACAGTATTCACTATTCACTATTGTGCAATTAAATATTTAACGATAGGTGCATAAACAGGGAAAACAAAAAAGACACTCAAAATCGTATTCTGTGTGCTATGAAACCAAATGAAGGGCAGTTTTGTCTTAAATCTGGACACACCTAGATTTCCTTGCTTCCAAACTATCAATGATATTGTCATAGGATATCTTCCTGGACATGTCTTTGTTGATGTTCATCAACGTTACCTAGCTTAGTGCGTTACATTTCAAATAGCTTAAACCACTTATTTTTATCATATACAGTACCCCCGATGGCTTTGATCTTTTCATATTAAAACAGCAGTCAGAAAATGAATAATTAATTAGCATTTTATTGCGTGACATAAGTATTTGATCAGCTACCAACCAGTAAGAATTCCGGCTCTCACAGACCTGTTACTTTTTCTTTAAGAAGCCCTCCACTCATTACCTGTATTAACTGCAACTGTTTGAACTCGTTACCTGTATAAAAGACACCTGTCCACACATTCAATCAAACAGACTCCAACCTCTCCACAATGGCCAAGATTAGAGAGCTGTGTAAGGACATCAGGTATAAAATTGTAGACCTGCACAAGGCTGGGATGGGCTACAGGACAATAGGCAAGCAGCTTGGTGAGGAGGCAACAACTGTTGGTGCAATTATTAGAAAATGGAAGAAGTTCAAGATGACAGTCACTCTCCCTCGGTCTGGGGCTCCATGCAAGATCTCACTTCGTGGGACGTCAATGATCATGATGTAACGGTGAGGTGACGGATTGTACCGCCATCTCCCGCATTCTCCGGTTCACCAACAGCCAGGAACTCATCCCGGTCCCATTCATTTGTCTTGTCTTGTCAATCTTTGTTCACACCAGGTCCCAATCATCCCATCAGTATGTGTTTAAATGTTCCTCCTATGCTCCCCTCAGTTGTGAGTCATTGTTTCATGTCGGTTGACGTAAGTAGTGAGTGTGTTTATCTATGTTCATCTTCATTTTGCAGTTTACCTCGGTGCTCTTTGTTTTCTGTTCTGTTGTTTTGTGTATGTTTGTTCACCATTAAAGAGTACACCGAGCTGCAACCTTCTGCCTACGCCTGGTCCGCTTCACCCCACTACACAATCTTCTGACACATGAGGAAGGTGAGGGATCAGCCCAGAACTACACGGCAGGACCTGGTCAATGACCTGAAGAGAGCTGGGACCGCAGGCTCAAAGAAAACCATTAGTACACTACGCCATCATGTATTAAAATCCTGCAGCGCACGCAAGGTCCCCCTGCTCAAGCCAGCGCATTTCGAGGCCCATCTGAAGTTTGCCAATGACCATCTGGATGATCCAGAGGAGGAATGGGAGAAGGTCATGTGGTCTGATGAGACAAAAATAGAGCTTTTTGGTCTAAACTCCACTCGCCGTGTTTGGAGGAAGAAGGATGAGTACAACCCTAAGAACACCCTCCCAACCATGAGGCATGGAGGTGGAAACATCATTCTTTGGGGATGCTTTCTGCAAAGGGGACAGGATGACTTCACCGTATTGAGGGGAGGATGGATGGGGCCATGTATCGTGAGATCTTGGCCAACAGCCTCCTTCCCTCAGTAAGAGCATTGAAGATGTGTTGTGGCTGGGTGTTCCAGAATGACAACGACCCAAAACACACAGCCAGGGCAACTAAGAAGTGGCTCTGTAAGAAGCATCTCAAAGTCCTGGAGTGGCCTAGCCAGTCTCCAGACCTGAACCCAATAGAAAATCTTTGGAGGGAGCTGAAAGTCCGTATTGCACAGCGACAGCCCCGAAACCTGAAGGATCTGGAGAAGGTCTGTATGGAAGAGTGGGCCAAAATCCCTGCTTCAGTGTGTGCAAACCTGATCAAGAACTACAGGAAATGTATGATCTCTGTAATTGCAAACAAGGGTTTCTGTACCAAATATTTAGTTCTGCTTTTCTGATGTATCAAATACTTATGTCATGCAATAAAATGCTAATTAATTATTTACAATGTGATTTTCTGGATTTTTGTTTTGGATTCTGTCTCACAGTGTACCTATGATAAAATGACAGACCTCTACATGCTCTGTAAGTAGAAAAATCTGCAAAATCAGCAGTGTATCAAATACTTGTTCTCCCCACTGTAAATATATATTTATTCTATATGTTTTATTATGATTTTTTTAAGGGACTCCCATGCAAGTGGTGCTCTAGGTGACCGCCTAGGTTGCCTATTCCTAGAAATGCCTCTGCATGCACTGAATAACACCCAAATCCATTTCTAATTAAAAGAAAGCTACATGTATAAGTTTGTCAGTGTTAACAAGACACACCATTTCTGCTGTCCCATAGAAAACCCAATGAGAGCTAGGGCAGCCAGAGGATGCATTATGGCTAATACATTTAAGAGAATATGGTTATTACGTAAAATGCAGGGCATCCAGAAAATATAGATTTTCTTGTCATTTAAAGTCAATAATTTATTTTCCGCTGTTCCTCTTCCTAAAGCTCAAATGCATCTGTACTTTAAGAATATTAGTATATATGTACAAATACTTTAGTCATTAGTAATGATCATACTTTTTGCTTTTTTTTGTTTCAATCGCATGTAATATTATTAATATTATGGTTTATTATCTATAACAGTTTTTTTTCATTCCATGTGGACCCAAGAAGGTGTAGCTGTTGGCAGTGCAATATCTGTAGTGATCCTAAAAAACAAATTAGAGATTTCAAGTGCATGTTCGTAATGTGCATTGATTTCAGTTAATTAAAGTACAGCATTTCACTTTTAAGTTAAAAAAAAAAATCTACAAAAAACATATCCTTTATAAAAACCTAGCTAGGGATCTATTGCATTGACGAAGTGCAGGTGCATATATAATACATTTCAAAGAAATTGGGTGGCATGTATATAAAAGACACAGTGCATGTCTTCATCTACCCACATTGATGCAGGGATTGTACTGCAGATACCAACAGGTTTTGATTTAAGATTTGTAGCTATCCACATACCACCTGAAGATGGTGTCTTGTAAGTCTTCTGTACTTTCGAATCTCTGTCTCAGTTTGGTATGCAATGGATAGAATAAGAGGTTTGTCTCCCTTCTATAAATTCAGCACCCTTTCTTTGCATGTACTGTACATCTACAGGTACTTGTGCAGAGTTGTAATAGCTGAGGACAATATTATGTTTTACTTTGAAAACATGAACATTTAATTGTCTTTCAAGACGAAATTTAAGTAGGACCTAAACTGTTCCATGAAGGTATGCGTGTGAATCTGCAGGTTGTGTAGGGCAATTAATACAGATGAATTAGGGAATTAATAAAAAAGGTTAGTTTAGGGAATGGATGGGTCTTGCTTTTTTCTCCCTATGACACCTAAGGGGCTCTGTACACCTGCTATACAAGCCCAGTAATAAATTAGTTTAAATGAAGTAGTAACTGCGTTGTTCTGCCCCTAGTCATTTCAGAATTGAGACATCTCAGAAATTCAATACATTGTATCGATTCGTGCTTGGATTGACATGACCGATGGGGGGAAGGTGATATAGGAGATGATTGGTTGGTAGACTAAACTGATTAACCCAATACCTATTGAGTCAAGATGTTTCCTCAATTTACTTCTTGGATGGCCAAGTTTGATGCATTTGGGTGAAAGGTTCTGTGAATTTGATTATGATTAGTCTTAACGAGTATTGACATGGGCTACCAGGTGTGTTGAGGCAAATGTCCATTTTTGAACAACATGGTAATGATAAAAACCCAACAATGCATTCCACATACCCCAAAATAACATTATACATAGAAAGACATTTTGCTTCTTTTGATTTGTTGAGAGAGACCAATTATTATTAAATATTAATATACTTTTTGAGACAGTGCAAATTATTTGAAAAGTGCAAACATGCCAATACTTTTGGCCACAGATGTATTACCTGCTGGGAAACACTGAACATTCTATGCTTGACAGGTGTATCCAAATTTGCCTTGCCTCAAACACATCACGTCTATATGGCACATTCGAATATGTCAACCCACACCCAACAGATACCGTCAAGACGAAATGGGAATAAGATGAGATTTCCATAGCTGACTTGGAGTGTAGCTTAATGAAATATTCCTACCTGTTCAGTGAACTCCAGTCTTTGTCTTATATAACACTAGAGCTTACACAGACCACACTATTTAAACACAAAATTTCATAGGATCTTTCAGTTATCCCTCCCATATGTAATTTTAAAATGGCAGAGATCGCACTAGTTCACAGCTTTGCCCTGTTGTTTAATCTGCACTGCCGCTAATGTTGAATCTTTCTGGTTCTCTCTTGGGGACTGTTAGACCAAAACTTTTTGATCAACATGGAAGTATCAGAGATTGTGAACCAACTAACGGCTGTCCAATATCGATTGTTTTACGTGTTTGAGTATGAGTCCAGTGGCATCAATTAGGTTTTCCATGGAGTCTTTTTTTTTTACCTTAATTTAACAATTCCCGAATAAAAAAGATGAAGTACTGCAAACAAACCATAGATGTTAAGAGGCTATACCTCTTTAAACTTTAAGGGAGAGAAGCACACGCACTTAGGCTAGAGAGGACTAGGCAATACTATTAACACATAGTAACAATACCAGTAACACTTATAGGACTAGGCAATAACTAGAAGATAGCTGCATAAACGTCCAGGTCAGGCGTTGCTTGTGTCTCCCCAAAACTGTTCCAAAGTCTGGGGATGAGCCAGTTGTTAGTGAATACAGATGGGCCTCTACCCTCCTGTCACTTCTGACACTAACTCAGCGAGGATACAGTCATCACAGTAGAGACTGTCAAACCAGTTATTGAGGTAAGTCAGCAATGTCTCAAGACTTGGGCATTCAGGGTTTTCGCCATGGACCATACTTGCTCGGCCCTGAAGGTGGATTATTGCCAATTGCTGAGTGTTTTTGGGCAGCTGGCATGGTATTAATGAAGCATGCCTGGCCAAAACCTACGGCCGCTTCGTTCAAGTCATGCTGTTTAGTATAACTGATCACCAGCAGCCTCCCTGCAAAATCGATGTATGAAATGCAAACAACTCTTTAATTAAACTGCAAAAGTTATTACAGTAAAATATGATTTCATTAACAATGTCAAATAAGGTCTTCTTCATAGTTTCATGTTTTTATTTCATAAATTAAAAGCAGTAATAAAACTGCCTTTTTTTCTTTAATGCTTCATTAAGTAAATTTTTTATGAATGTGGGGGGAAAAATGCTTTGATGAATTTAAACGAAACAATAATCTGTTAACGATTCATGATTTAATACTTAATCAAAGGCTACTTATGAATGCTTGTCAAAGGGTATGCATATTTGGCATTGTTAACACATCAATTGATATTCCACAGCCTGGAGACAAAGATTCAGTAAGCCATGCCGTAATGATCAATTAACCAACATGATAATGCTTATCAGATCAGGGGTTTGGAATAAGGTTGCTCAACTCTATATAGGTAATA
Source organism: Esox niger (assembly GCA_016801105.1). Lineage (NCBI taxonomy): Eukaryota > Metazoa > Chordata > Actinopteri > Esociformes > Esocidae > Esox > Esox niger. Next base: position 55,648 of record JACXGJ010002519.1, on the reverse strand, counting down.
TACAACATTCTCCAAACCACTGAAAACTGGAATGCTGCAAACATAGTGCATTCTTCTAAAACATTCAATCTGCTGTGTTTACAACCAACACTTTTTCTCTGCTGCTGAGCATTCATGAACTTTATGCTTAATGGATTCTTTACACCATATTGCAAGATAAGGCTATTTAGTGAAGTGGATTTCTGAGGTATTCCTCATCATAACTCACCTGGTATATTGCACCAAGTCCCTTTAACCTCAGCAGCGTGTCCAAAGGTATCGTCCTAATGTGTTCACATTCCCCTGCCCCTGATGCTAATGGCCTTTATTTCAATTGAGTGTATTTATTAAGACTCCAATCCTGCAGAGAAACTTTCACATTCAATTTTAACTTTATCCCTGTCCTCATATCAATTACTCTTGCAGTCTCTCTCTCTGTAGTTCCCCGCCATGGATGCATGCACCCAAATGCATACATACATACAAGCAACTGAATACTTCCCTATTTGATTGAAGTCCTGACAAAAATTGCAATGTTTTAGATTGAGTTTTCATTTGTATTTACGACTAAATAACAAAAGTTGAATTTTCAAAAGCAATTAGAATTTTCTTCTGTATGTCCTTCTTCTGGGAATGCAACCACCTAAGGAATTGTTGCTAATGATAGCCTGTCAGTGGTGCAGCTGTCCAAAAATAAATTGTCAAAACAGTAATTCCCCAAACATAAAAAGACATACATTACACACACTTCTGTGCACATGTGTTACTCACTTTGAGTTTACAGATGCTGTTTGGTAAGGACATCAGTATCACAAATCCTAAAACCTTTTACAAATACTTACTGGAATATGTATTTAACTGATTTTGGAAAAGCAGCTTTTAAAAGAAATGAAATTAGATCATTTTAATAATGAGATTGAAAATGTGTCTGTTTTTACACAGATAGTGTGTTGAACTCTAAAACACTGAACCCCAGTAGTTAACTCAATATATAAAATAAGGACTGTCCAGTAGATAGACCTTTGCTAAATGTTTCCACTGATGACAGGTGTGTGAACTCAGCAGGTGTTCTGCCAAGCCAGAGTATCAAACAATGACCATATTGAATGTTCTACAGACAAGTAGTGATGGGCTTTCCAAGTCTTTTCATTGTGCAGGCTCATTTGGCTCAGTTCAACTAAATTAACTGTTTATGTGGCTCTCAAATACTTTCTGTTCTGCACTTAAGATGTACCTCAAAGCAAGATGTATTTTTTTCTAATTGCTAAGGTAGAGGTTACACAGGTGTCTGCCATTGAGTCAGATTGTGTTAAGAATAAAATACACTTTTACCTGGAAATCATTTATATGCTAAATAATTAATACTATGAAAGAAATATTTGCAAATTTTGACTATGCACCTGGCTCTCTCCTCTTTGGCTCTCTCCTCACTGAATAGATGCAGTTGGGGGTAAGTCTGAGATATTTGCCCAATCTTTTGGTTCCATAAATATTGTTATAAAGAACTTCATCTGAAAACTTTCTCTCAGATCACGACCATCACCTCAAAAACAAGTATACGTCAATTTTCTTCTGCTGCAAATTGGGAAATATTTCCACAACATTTTTAGCGACTGCTGTAGATGACCTAATGTGATATTACAGTTATTACTGTTAATACATGAACCAAAGGAACTGTCATAAACTTAGAAGCTAAATAATTATAGACTTCTCTCAACAATATTATGCCAGCTTCTTTGCTTTCACTCAACACAATCATTTTCTGTTTGTTAACCAGGGTCATCCATCTCTCACTGAGCTTAATTGTCTTATTAGTTCTTAATTCACAGATTTGAAATGTTTAATATCCTGAGATGGATTATAATGTGGTTTTGTCAGTTTCAATTCCAGTGGTCATATTTAGTCTATTCAGCAGTCACTGGCTGTGTTTGAGGAATACACAATTTTAAAGGCACACTCCATTATTTATATTTCTGCAAACAAATTAACCAAGTTAGCGACTGTAGCTAGTTAACTTGTAGCTAGCCAATAACCTATAAGGCAACAGGGGTATATACATTTACAGTAGTTATACATTTACAGGACAAATGTCTGCAAGTGCGAGCCAACCAAGCGAGACATATCACTTCTCTAAGATCTGCTATACCTTTTGGCTTATTCCCTAGGTTGAACAATACTCTTAGCTCCCAGTTGTGTGCCACATTGCTTTGACATGACACCAGTCTGCATGCAAGAGAAGTAACCAGCATGCTCACTTTGGGAGCATTGTGATTAAATAATAAGTGGGTGTATGTAAATGTAAAAATAAAATGTCAAGAAGATAGAACAATTGGCAACTGCCAATTATTTCCATTTAACCACATCACCTACTTGACAATTACCAAATGTATTTGAAATGGGAGGTAAGCTGCACCCCCTGATGAACAAAGATTTAGGGATACAGCTGTGGATACTAGTTTTGTGGTCCTAATAAAAGTTGAATGTCATAACAGGTCATTTGTTTTGTTGTTTATAACAGATGAGTCCTTGTCATGATTCTGGAGAGTGGACATTTAAAGTGATTGTTTGTATATCATATTATTAAAAATATTGATCATGTTTGTGCCACCACAGGATAAAACATGTCAAAAGTCACAGGACAAACAGGCAGAAACCAGCAGAGATTATATACTAAACCAATAAGGATTCAAAGGATGTACATATAATCAAATTCTGTGATTGTACCTGCTTTTACCCCTGTTGTGTAAGATAATCATGACTGCATACAGGATCACCAGTTAAACAAAAATTGTCCCAACAAAACATGAATTATGATCTATTAGAATGCATCAAATCGTATTGAGTCTGAATAGAAATAACCTGGTGGTGTTTCTAGGGTTGTGAGGCCTGATATATAAGAGGAGTCAGAGGTTAAGCCTGTGCAGGGCTTACAGAAACTCATTTCTCTTATCTTCTTTGGTCATGATCCATGAGCAATAACATTATCAAGGGCCTGTTGTTACAGGGGGAGCTGCATTACAAACGCACAGAGGAGATTTCACAAGCACACGTCTCAAGAAAGTCTCCAATCGCTGGTTTAATCTTGCTGTTGTACTTACCCTTATCAGCCCTCACCGCTGTGAATAGAACAAAGAATAATATCTCCCAGTCCATAAATCATAACTTCAAACATTGTGTTAGGTCACCACTTAAACTGTATTTGAGGTTAGAGGCTTACCTGAGTTGCACTAGTCACCGTCTTCTTCAGGCTTCTGTTGTCAATTGAATATTTAGATCCACTCACATTCAGACAAAGAAGAACACTCTCATTTGATTGTAATTATGTCCGTTATAGACTTTGTTTTAGAATGTTACTAACTATGTTACTACAGCTTTTCATATTTTCTCAGACAACGGATATTATGAGGATGGTTTGATGATAATTTCCATATGTGTTCATGATTCATAATGTGTTCATAATTTTTCAGTCTATGGCCACCTAAGGTATTTTACGATAGATTTGCAATAGATTGCAGCATAATTTGATATTGTGTGATCTTTACAGCTGAATTCAAGTTTAGAATGCCAACCTGTTTTGAATATTGTTACACATTCCTCTTGTCATAATGTATATTTTAAAACATACCCCATGAAACCTCAAAATTGGGTCTGTACTTCCAAGGTTAGGAACCCCTAATTACTATGGATTAAAGGAATATCATTTGTATTGATTCACTTAAAACTGAGGTCATGTGTCATGTCACTAGAATAAGACTTTCAATAATTTCTGGAAAGGAGCTTCAACTCATCCTGTGCAGTTTCAACTTTAGTCTTATAAACTGCATGCTTTCCTGCTAGGAATTTCCAATGCCATTTCTTGCATCATTAATTTAATCTTCATTGAACACATTCCATGCAATTCTACTACGCTTCATCTTACAGATGACATTAACAGAATTAGCATTAGTCCAATACCTTTAAATACAGGCAACATTTCAGGGTAGCCAATACGCTACCGCAACACTGAGAAATAAATCAGTAAAAACTAGTTCTATGAATAGGTGAGACAAATGATACAATACCACATCTAACTTTAAGGAGAATAATATATTTTGAAGCTACCTTTCTGATCATAAATACTTATATTTACCAGTATTGTTGCGCAACTTCCCCTCCTATATCAGCATCTAACCCACGCCCCAGGGCAACCACCTAGCCTGGGCCTGCAAAATGGGGCCCTTGAACGCAGCCCAGTTGAAAGCCTTGAACATAGCGTGGATGCTAACCCTTGACAAGGCATCTGGCCTCGTCTTGGGTAGGCTAAAAGTGCCCCCGGGAAAGCAGCTCCTGGGAGCAGACAGTGGAAGAAGTGAGAAGAGTGGGCTGCTGTTCCTCTGCCCTGGGTTTTTCAGTTTTCAGTTTCACAACACTTTTTCCATTTTTGTTAATAAAATGTCCTCCAGGGCTCAGAACACTGGCACTGTGTCTGCTCCATGTGTCTCTCACAGTTACAGTATATATAGATAGGTTGGAAATGTAATCCCTTTTGATTTTGGTGAACAATGTGGGACACACCGCTTATTACGAATAATAATGTTTTTGTTGATGAAACAAATCATTTTATAAGAAAGTTTTTTTATCTTTATAAAAGTACCATAGCCTATGGCGTGACAATATTTTTAATAAAATTAATAAAAACATCGTGTCCATGCCGTCTGGCAGAATCCCTCCTCCCAACGATCAAGGCATGGGGAGTAGATAATTTGTTATCCTATGCCTAACTAAGTTAAGTTATATAATCTATCATAAATGTTGGTATAGTATTGAGATCACACACATCTCTCTTCATATCCTGTGCTTTCCACCGTGTGCGAAATAAAGATGGCAGCCTTTGTCCATATATTGAATTAGCTAATTAATACTCTTAGATGAGTTGCTTTCACAAAATAATTTGACACTTATACCACATACAATATAATGTATTCCATTCGTCCCAACCCACAGAGAGTTATTACTCCTTTCCACCAACTTTACGAGTTTGTTTTGATCATCTAAAAGTTTTGTAGTAAAACTATGTGCCTGTATATTCTTAAAAATGTAAATAATACATGTTTAATTTAAGATATATCTACAATGCTTGTACCATCGGATCAAGGGTAAGCCCAGCTATTATATATGAATTCCAGTCCTTATGTTTCCATCTTTGAATGATTAAAAATAAAGCCAATTCCTGGAACAATTCCTGTTTCAAGGTGCTTGAACTAAATAAAACCTAACCCTAACATTCCCTAACTTAAAATTTTCACGTTGAAAAATAATCCACACTGCCCTCAATGTTTTGTCTTACAAATTGCCTCAATAATTTCTTGTCAGACTAGCCACAATTTACAAAGTAGGTCTGCCTAGTCAAACTTGATAAAACATTAATTTATATAACGCTAATGAAATGTATGGACTATAATTCATTAAAATATCCATAAAATATAATGTCCAATGTTTTTGCCAAGCAAACTGTATTGGAGATGTGTCAAACTCAGCATTCAACAAGATTGTTCTGCACCAACTAGTGCAGCGAGGAGAGGGTTCGGCACTATGTGAACTTGCCAATCTCTAGATAAGAATGAAGAACAACCTTAAAATACACCTCTGTGTGTAAATTCTCTATGTCTATCATGACTGTATTTCTTGAGATTTTTACTTCCAAGAGTTTTTATGGCTGTATCTGATGGGTGTGAGAAAACCAAAGACGTGTTGTCACGGTTGTGAGATTTAAAGGGTTAACAAATCCGTTGGTAATCAGTGGTATCATTTACAGTGTAAACACTGAACACATACTATGTCAATGAAAGAAAATTATATAGTCGGTTATCCCTATGATGAAAATGAGGTAGGCTGTTTGAGAATCGTGAACAACCTGGATTAGCATTGTTGGAGGAACAGTAGACCAACATACTGTAGCTACTGTAGTACTGGCAGTGGGCAAGTCCGGCTCGGGACTGCAGCCATTCATTTCCTATGGTTGAGGGATGCAAAATCCACTTGGCATTTCAATCAGGCAGGATTGATTACTTCCTTCATCTGTTGACTCTTTCCCACTCTTGCTTGTACCATTTGTTTTTACTGTTAATGTAACAACAGAAGAATGTTTGGACTGACTTGCCAAACTCAGCCCGGTATTGGCTGAAATGGGCTCTCAACAGGTTCTCTATTGAATCTTTAAGAACATGTTTGGTCGAGAATTTGGCACACCTCAACATTTATGTCACAAACAAGGGGCAATGGGGAAAGTATTACTTTAAAAAAAATGAAAAATGAAGCCACTTAAAATCAACACAATATGGATGTTATGTCCAGTATGATCTTGCATGTTATGTACTAGCAGACTCATGTCAAGATGCAATCTCCAAAGCGCATCCCATGCACTTCTGGTTCTTAACCAGCACTTCGCTACCAGAATCCTTATGCTCTCCATATCCCGGCATGTTAGCATGTGTTACGGGTTGAGTGTAATGTCAAAGTTAACAAGCCAGCAAGATATTTGGAGACTTTTGTCTGTATGGTGGACTGCTGCTACAGACAGCAATTACTGTGTGGCAAGGTGTTAAAGTGTCTCAGCTAAAAAATCCCCTTTCAAAAGACAGCATGGCTAGATCTGTGGTCACCTTTTGAGACCTGTAGTGGGGTAGCCTAGTCGAAAAAACGTTGGACCAGAAAATACAAATACATCTTCTACTGTAGCTGCCTGTATCTCCTCAAATCTGTTAAAGATGTGCACAGAGATGGAGGTTTGAGAAAGCATTAAAGCCGACTGGAAAATTGTCATCAACTCATTCATTGATTGATCAATTGATTGGTCGGTTGGTCTCTTGACAACTTTATTGATTGCCATGTAAAAACACCAAGTAAGCCGGTTAAAAATCCATATGACATCCATGTTTTGATGAGAGGATTCATACGGAAGTGTCTCATTTGTATTCCAGTCAGGTATATTGTATGCACAAGTGAATTGTTCATCAGTCTCACTCCACCTATTCTCCTATGATATTTTTTTTTTCATGTTTCCTTTTTTTTTACCCAAAGCTTAGTTGTCAAAGCTTTGGTGTAAGCACACAGACCACTAGGGAACAAATCCCTATGGACACTGATAAAGAACAGCTTCAAAAGATTTCACAATACCAGAGCGAATTGTTTAAGAAATAAAATGATTAAAAGTAAAATGTTTGTTTGAAGATGATGTTATTTTGGAGAACTATCTTACAAGGATTTCTCACAGAATAAAGTAACGAGAAAGTGTGAAAAGAGAAAAGTAGTGTTTCCCACAATACTGCAGACGTCTATGAAATATTTTTCTATGTAAATTAATGTATTTTTTTTGTTTTGACACTCTCGGTCTACTGCAACCATGTATTGCCACAAAAATATTAGCAGTTGAGCTCTCACCATTGATACAGCATTTGCTCTCACCATTGATACAGTACATGCTCAAATCAGGTGCAACCCCTAATGGCCAACAACCTATGGCTTGCTAACTAGCGTTATCACTGGAACTAGTGGTCATATTTGATGAGCAGATTATTAAATTATTGTGTCTAACTGAATTGAAGTATTTCTTTGTCTAAGCTATCAGCGCATATCTGTGGCAATTTACCCAACACATTGAATCAATGGACAAGGAATGGTAATGCTGTAGCCTACTTATTTCATAAGATGCAAATATAGAATATGACTGCTGCATGAAATCTCTTTCCCCTTTCTTAAATCTATTTTTGTGGTGTGTTAGGTTTAAAATAGTATACCATTACAACAGAAAAATATTACATTTAGTACATTTTGATCATGTCTTCTGTGTACAAGAGACAGCATGGAGTGAGAGCACTATGCAGCTGCTGAGGAGGATGAGAAGAAACCTAGTTATCTTTGATGACAACGAATCAATTTCCAGAAAATCTGGAACCACTGGAACACTATAGGTGTTACTAAATATAGAGAATAGAGATTGGGTTAATTCACAATTAAACAAAATGTGATCAATTAAGCTGTATAACTAAATCATTTAGTCTTTTAAGATGAAAAGGTTTGAATGAAAGATAGACCCACTTTTTTATTCTAATTGGCATTTTTGATTCATGCAGCCTTACAGAGTCTGATGGTCCTGTTCGGTTAATACAGAGTGGAGAATCTAGACCAGCTGTCTGCTGTCATAATCACTTGACACTGTAAGAACAATAGATCAGCTTAATCGCTGATTTATTGTTCCTTGCAACTTAAATGGCACTTTTTCAACAAACGTAGTTTAATGGGAAATCATTATGTTTGTTCAAATAAGGAGTGTTAAAACCTCTCATTTGTTGGGTAACTATCGCAAGGGCACATTAGTATTCATCATTGGAGGTCTGGTGAGGTTGACAGGATGGGTCAAGTCAGAACAACATCTGGGCATGGTAGATACAGGTTTAACCTAAAGCTCATTATGTAAAATTATATGGCTGGCCATAACTATAAAAATGTGAATGGGTCAAAGGAGATAATGCTCTAGATTCACTTTTGCAGAGACAAAGGAAAATGAACGTGATATGACTGCTGAAATATGAATTCTGCGGGATCTTTTTTAATCCTTTATACAGGCATGCTCAAAAATGTTGCCATCTTTAATGAAAAGTGATATATCAAACTGGGCTGGGTGTGTTTATTCCTTGGTTGTGGGATTTCAGACTTCCTTAGTTGTCTCTCTGAACTCACTCACATCAGACCACTTGCTATTCCCGTGCAATTACAAATTCTTTTAACAGCATGACTTTGCATAAATAACAGCTAATTGAATATAAATGGGATGTGATGGTATTTGATAATCTTTTTTTCATTTTGTGGAAAGATTATGCAAATTCTGATCATTTGTGTAACACCATACAGGAACTGAAATGGCTGTCTAGATTAATATTATTTTTCCAACAACACAATGGAAACTTTAATCTTGTTCTCTGGAATTTCAGATTAGATCCACATTTTGGTGTATTTGGTTCATAGAAGGTCATTTACACAAAAAGAGCTTTTGTTTGCTTCAGTAGGTGAAGACAATAGACTTAATAAAGTTAACACTGGCTTTGTTATTTTTGCTTAAAGCTTGACTGAATCCTGGTATTTGACAGAATTGTTCATTGTTGGCATGCAGACACAGCGGATCACATTGATGAAGGGTTTACTCATATGTGGTAAATGAATAAAAGTCTTACAGTATATTGGTGAATGGTGAATTACTGTACTGTCTGGCAACAGCTTTATATTCACTGCAATTGTCAGTAATACATTGCTATATAGTAAAAAAAAATACATATCAACATAATACAAGCAAATGACCACTGAAAATCTCCACAATTGGTAATGCATCTCACCTCAAGTGAAATGCTTAATGTGGACCCTTATTTGCATAAGCCAAGCTTGATGTCATGTCTTATTAAAACCTGGCCTTGAAAACTGCTGTGAGACTGCACTTACCTGAAAAATGTGCTTTCCTTCAATGATTATTATGTATAGTACTTTTTTGTAGCATTTTTCAACTTTTCCGAAGTTGTTAATTAAATTACTTCTAAGCAATGTAAATGTATGATATATAATACAATTTGGTTATGCTGAGAACAATACAGATTTTTTACATTAAAGCCCTAAGCTCAGTATAAGAGGTTTCCTTTTAGCTGTTATTTCAATACATTTTGCTTGCTTTAAGATAATACTCTCCCCATTACCCCTTGTTTGTGACATAAATGTGCCAAATTCCCAACCAAGCAGGTATGTTCTCATAGATTCAAGAGAGAACCTGTGTATTCCTTGGAGCCCATTTCAGTAATAACTGGCTGAGTTTGGCAAGTCATTCCAAACATTGATGAACTGATTGCAAATATAGTGGGTGGGTTCTTTCTACATTGGATGGATGACTCTGTGTGGATTCAAACTGGATTTAGATAAATTACTTGTGTTGATGATTCTTTCAACCGTGTTTTATCTTCCAACAATGCTCAACAACAGCTCTTATATCCCCTCCACCAATCCCAAAAAACATCCAAGTGGTTGTAAAGACTATTTGTATTCCACAACATCTGATTTGACACTTTTTAACATAGAAACTGAAAATAGCAACTCCCATAGAATAACTGTCCAGAAAAATGCTTCCTAGGCATATATCCGTTGGTAAAATGACATGGTACAATGCAATAACAATCGCCACTTTGAGGTTGTTTGGTGATCATTAAATAAATCAAGTTAATTAGTAATTCCAGAGAATGTACAGAACCACCAGTCAATTATGATAAACTGAGTCCTACGCTTACCTTCTGAGTCCTGCAAATCTCTGTAAAATTATGAAAACCTCTGAGCTCGTTCCATGTTTCGAGGATCTGTTCCTTATTATAATTCACCGTAGCAATCATGTTAAGACAACATTCCCCTGCTGCTTCAGAGTGTATTAAATCTATGGATATTATCTGACACTAAGGACAATATAGGCTACAGAATGAACTGAAAAATATTAAATATTAACAGCGCCAGTCAAACATTTGGACACGCTCACACATTCACTTGGTCAAACGCATATATATTTCATAAGAAATGCAATTATAGTTTTTTTTTTATATACAGAAAATCACCTTTGCACTAAGTTCACATCTTTTTTCTTCAGTATGCATAGAAATATGAATGATCAGATTTAAATTGGAAGACACTCATTGATTTATAGTCATTCTAATGAACATGTCAAGAAAGGGTTTCCTCCAGTGAAAACTTCATAACTGTTAAACCTGGTACACCTCAGATGTAACTTTCCGTCCATTCTACTGCTTTTGAGTATTCACTCATTTAGCTGTCACTGTTCAACTTTGCCTGACTGCCAAAAAGGCTGCTTAGGTTCCATTTTACTTATGTGCAAGTTCCCTCCAGTGATTCCCCAGGTACGTAAAATGAATTAATGGAGCTTAATTTATCATGAAATGCCTACAGGGATGATGGGAATTGTGCACCCTATCAAACTGTTACTCCAAACTGTCGAGTCTGACAATGACACAGGAAAACTTAACCCTGAAATATAAAATTACTGCTTCATGTACAGTACAAGTGTCTACTGTAAATACACTTCAATGGCAAAATGTAGCAATGGCTCTTCACACATTTGTCAACCACTTCCAGACTCTTTTGCAGGGATTATAAGTGGCACAATGATATCTCACACTGAAAAAAGTGGTGAATATTACACATTCAGGGCTATAGACTTTCAACGATAAATGTGCTGAAAATGGCAATAAGTTGTGAAAGTTAATGTAAGCATCTCTGCTGGGTATAAGGAAACAATAGGAGGCTGCTCATAGGACTTCTCTGATCTTGCCCCCTGGCAGGAATGTAATTAAACAGATCCAAACAACCGGCTTTAAAGCTTGTTGCATGGCTTTAAGCCTTCTTGTGGTCTTTAAATGACAAACATTTACAAAAAAGAAACAGGGAATGCATCCTTTTGTCTCTTTAGCCTCCAGACAGCTTGAAGCATCTCTTCATGTGGGTTGCTGTTTGGTTTTGGACACTGTTATCAGTGTCTGCGGGGTTTTGTCCCACCAATGTGGCAAGCCCATTTGTTGATGTGGCATGGTTGGATTCATTTACCGTGCACACCGCACCATACATACACACCACAGGAAAAGAGGCTCTGCGGATTTCGCCGGCACAACCCAGGGGACAGTTCCACAGTGCTCTGCAAATAGCAGCACGGGCTATTGGAGCATACTGCCGATGCACCATCTCCGTTTTATACACCCTGGATGACAACACCATGCAACACCACTACATAATATTGTTAGGAGAAAGCAATAGGTATGCATGCCTGTAGTGCACAAACGCAAAAACAGTAGGTATGCCTGTATGCTCATGTGAGCTTGTAAACGTTTAGCTGTCATACATTTTAATACAAAAAATTCACAGTATAATTTGAATTATTTGAAAAGAAAAATAACCATTAGAAAGTAGAACATGTTGGAAATGAAGCATCTAATTTTTTTTATTTAGGGGCACTAGCTATGATTAGTTTGTTCTCATCATTTATTGTATTTTTAAGAAGTCTGTGAATACATGTTAAAGTGCAGTATTAACCACATTATGTCTTACGTTAGTTAGAAAGGTTTGATAGTTGGGTAAATTTAAACTGTATATTAACATATGCACAACATATTTAAAAGCATATGTACAGAAATTTTAACCAGATGTGGTTCATTTACATTATCAAGTCATACAAAAAATATTTGGGTTACTGCAAAATAAAAATCTCATAAATATGTTTCATCAATACATTCCTCAACGATTTTGGAAGAAACAAAATCAATGTGAAAGTAATATAACAAATAAAAAATGCATATAAAGTTAAAATACATTATTTGATTGCCTGCTAGAGTTGATGTTCATGCCAGTGTATTTAAACTGACAATGACATCTGGACACTGAAAAAAATAGAATAAGTCATAGAGGGTTAAAAAATATTCAGTTTGGACACTGACACAATTTTCGTCATTTTGGCTCTGTACGCTACCACCATGTATTTGAAATAAGTGCAGACTTTCAGCTTTATTTCAAGGAATTAAACAAAAATACTGTATGACACATTTAGGAATTGCAACCATTTTAAACACAGTCAAATTTAATTGAACAAATGAACATAATAATTAAAAAATGATAATCTTTTGAAGGCAATGACTGCTTGAAGTCTGGAACACATGGACAATTGTTTGTTCATAGGTCTTTCTGCCTTAAGTTTTGTCTTCAGCAAGTAAAATGCATGCTTGATTGGGTTGAGATCAGGAGATTGACTGGACCATTGCAGAAAATTCCACTTCTTTGCCTTAAAAAACTCCTGGGTTGCTTTCACAGTATGTTTTGGGTCATTGTCCATCTGTAAAGCGAAGCACCGTCCAATCAACTTTGCTGAATTTGGCTGAATCTGTGCAAAAAAATAAAGCCCTATACACTACCGAAATCATGTGGCTGACTCTGTCTTTTGTCACATCATAAATTAACATAAGTGACCTAGTGCCATTGGAAACCATGCATGCCCATGCCATCCTATCCCACTGCCTTAGTTTCAAAGCTTAGTTTTATTTGTCAAAAGAAATCTGTTCCAGAACTGGTCTGGCTTTTTTTATATAATTTGGCAAAGTCTAATCTGGCCTTTCGATTCTTGGAGCTTACGAATGAGTAGTTTATGCAGGGTATATTCTGTCACTTTTGTGATTTATGACCCTGGGGGCGGGGCTTCCATTTTGATTTGACAGGTGGGCAGGAGATCCATTTTGGTAGGTGGGACTTCCGGTGTGACGTGTGGATTTCCTGTATGATGTGTGTTACAGCGGGACTTCCAGAATGACGTATGCATGTCCGGTGACCTTGTAACTTATGACTAAATTGTTGTGTTTGTGTTGAATGTTTTACAACATTTGTTAAACACCCTAGACATGTGTTATAACAGGTGCAAGATGTCTAATTCTTAACAAATGTGTCTTAGGAATGTTAAATTCCAAGGCAATAAATAGGCATTATATCAGCGGCATGATGTTTGATGTTCAACAAAAGGTCGACAGGGTTCAGCAATTCTATAAAGCCCCGGGCATTTTGTTCCGATAAGTGTTACACAGATGTAGAACCGGTGGTTGTTAACCTTCCATGTTTTACAATGTAGCATGGTGTTTTTCTACAAGCACCGAATAACTTCTGGGAAACTTGCTTTCTGTGTAAGATATAAAGAAGGGGTTAGGACTTACAATTTTGGATAGTTTCTGCCAATTTTTTATTTTCACATAAGATGGGCCTTAAGATCCAATCTGCCCATAGTAATGGTCCCTTTAAAATAACCTCTAGTACAAACTGTAGAATAGGTTGATAAATAACCTGTGTTCCACAAAAGGTTTGTAATCCACCAAAGCACTAAAGTAAACAAACATTGCATGAGCAATGCTATTATTTTGAAGGAACAAACAGCGCTTTTGTAAGCGCGTCTTCTTAAAACATGAGCATTTGTGCGAGTATATTTTCTACACATTGGTAGAACAGGTAATCATCCTTACAAACTTGTATTTATGAGTTTGTGAATACTAGGATGTTGGGACTTCCGGGTAAGTCTGTTGTGTGTTGTGTTCTCGTAATGACTTGAAGCAACTCACTTTATATGGTCTAAGGTTTGTAAAATGCTGTTTGAAGACATTATTTGCGATATTGTGACAAAATTGCAACTGATGCGATAGGGTGACAATATCGCCACTAACGTTTATATGTAAGCGGATGACTTTGTCATTAATAGATTCAATTAAATGACGTGATGTCATGGCTGAGCTGCGATAACAAATGAGAATGGTGGTTCTACCGGACCGAGAGCATCAATGTGCTGGTCAAACATACTGTATATCTGTATCGCATTTCAAGCTATGTAACTGGTGTATTTTTAACGTGAAGAACGATGACATATAACCATTGACTAAGTTAAGAGGCGTAATCTTTTGGAGGCATCCGGGTTGTGTTATTATTAAATCAGCAGCTACCAGAGAAGACAGCTGCTGTTCCAGTGCCATTTACATAGTGAGTGCACTTTATTTTATTTGAAATGATTGTTTTGAATTTTGTTGCAATTATAAATGCTAACAAATTTGAACTTTTTAGGGATTTATAAAACAAGTTCATCTTGGTGCAATCCAAGCGCTTTTAACTTTCTTTCATATTTTCTGTTTTATATCTCCTTTTAGTTTGAATGGAATTAAACCCAGCCTTTATGGAAAACATCTGAATAATTTCCATTGGCATGAACTGGGTGAACGTGTTGTGGTCAGATGAGACCAAAATCAAGCTCTTTGGCATCAACTCAACTCACTGTGTTTGGAGGAGGAATGACCCCAAGAACACTGTCAAACATGGAGGTGGACATTATGCTTTGGGGGTAGAATCTAGTAGAAAAACAAACTCGAAAACAAATTACCTCATCTTTGTTTAAAAAGCCCTGTGACAATCAGCAAATTAGTATTTTAGGGGGACAGATTTACCCATGTCTTTCTCAGTTCTTCATGGAGAGTTTTTAAGATGCAAAACACCCACCTTTTGTTTATTTAGTAATTGACTTTAAAGCTACAACACCAGAAGACGACCGTCTGAGAGCAGGGTTGTTTTCCAGTGATTGGCATGTCGTGTAAATTTCTAAGAAAGTTTGATCATGTCTAAGTGCATTTGTAGAAATTGACAACTTTTGAAGATGCTATTTAATAAAGCACCGGCGAGTCAATGAAAACGTATTTTAGAATCAGCTTCTACCGGCCTCATTCTATCACTTTATGAAATACCTCGGAAAATATAAGGCGTGGAAATATACACTTAACAGAATTGCAGCTCTGAAAAATAAAGAGACAAAAAGCCAACATTATATACATGTCTAGAAAAGAACACTTCAGTTGCAAAGAGAAGAAAAATCGTCATCCAATCTGGAGGTTTTCTACTACCATTACTAAGCACTGCATTTCCGTTCCTAACCAGCCTAATTGCACCGAGACATGGTTAAAAAACATGGATCATGCTCAGAAAAGGTTTCTGGTGCCACAATATTAGTTAGAAAATCTGTGAGAATCCTAAACAACTAGCACTGATCGATGTATCTCTGATTGAATGTGCTGTCTGTAAAAATCATTAGCTTGCTACAATTAGTAGTAAGTGTCATGCCAATACAATTGTTAGCAAGGTACTGCATCAAGATGTAACCATCAAAACCTTTCGAGTTGTGTGCTATAAATGTGTAGTCAGTATATTTCGTTTGCCTAAACTTTTTGTTATTGCGCAAACAAAATTTGCAGTGTGTATACCATTCTCAAAATTGGCAATTGTCTCAAAATCATTAAATATGTAGCGCTCACTGTGGTCCTTGGGTTTAGAGGGTTTTATGAAATACTGATGATTCATTTCAACAGTCATATCCACGTTACAATTGGGACACATGTTAGCAGTACACTCGTGGTGTTTATAGTTGGTAATACTAACGTTGTAACAACAGCCACCATCACAATATTTCTTCTGGTCACACCTGCTTACCCAACGACCCACACCTTTGTGGAGCATCAAGCTTTCATGCTATCTATATCACAAGTCAAAATAACATATCTGCTTACAGTCTGAGTACTACTTTGTGTTATGGGTTTAGGTATGACACTCTTCTTGAAGACAGACACTACAACTATGTTTACAGCCATGATTAACCCAGGTGTTAAAACCTGTGTTAAACACCACTCACAAACATGACACACCCAGAAAACACTTCAGATTCAGGATACCATAGAAATGGTTCTTGTGTAAGTACATATAGACAGTTCTATGGTGGGTGTTATTGCTCTTTTGAAAGTTAGTGACCATCTCATGTTTGATGAAAGACAACAATTTTACACCCTGTCATTTCTTCAAACCATGTGAATGTCAAACAATCATCTAATGCTAAACCAGCACCCGTATGTAGCTCACGACCTCTAACCAGGGCCTCAGTATGTGTACTGTTGGTTCAGCATACCCATCAAACAAACGAAAAAACATGTAGAATCATTATTCAACACCACATATAAATGCCTTCTTTTTTATTGATAATCTGATCTATGAAAAATGTTTGAGCTTTACGCCATGGGGCACCACCGTCGCAGTTGTTGACAATTTGTAGCACTAGCTCTAGTGATTCATCAATCATAACCACATCATTACTCTGCATAACACTTTAAAGTAAAATTTTAAACGTGTGTTCATTATATTCATCTACTCTCATGGTCACATGTACAGGGGAAATCAGAGAATCACCAATCCACTCAATATGCAGATGATCACGAGGCCCATGTACAAAGTCTGAAGCTCTAACAATCACAGTATCCTTGCCTTCCATTTTGAGTGCATAGAATGTGCCAAAAACTCCAACATTTTGGAAATGTATCAACTGTTGTAATTCAGCTTTGTCAAACTCATTAAGTATAACTCTAACATGGCCATAGTTGCAATGAGTTTGCTTCAGAGAGCTCGGAGGAGAGTCAACTAGATCATGTGAAATATAGTGCTACTAATCTCAGACAATAAACCTTTTCATCTGTGGATTAATGTCTGTATCGCTGTGTAACAAAGTATTGGCCGGTTCAGTTGTATTTTGGGGTGTGGTTTGTTGATTATGTGTAGATGTAGAAGGTCTTTCCATGTTTGGTCTGTTGTAAGCACTATCTTTCGCCATTTCTCTAGCTTAACATGTAAGTAATGATCCACTTACAGGTTAAAATAGTATTCTAACTCAAACATACATTTGCATACATCAGTTTTGATGAGTCGATGGTAAAATATGTATTACCTTCAGCTTTCAAGCATTGTGTAATGGGCTCAGTGTGTCAAAAATACCCTGACACTGAGGTGTCCATAAATGTAGACATTATGGGGATGTAGTCTGCATCATCACCTGGTCCTCACCCTTTTGGCTGATAAACAGAGTAGTAAAGATTCAGCTGTATGCATATTGTTGTAATGTTAGTAACATTTTAGTAAAATGCTGAACATTTTTGTAAATAATTAGACTTACACAAATGGATCTGTTCCGGATGTGTAAAATCACAACCGTGCAGTCCAACTGACACTGATGCTGGTAACTTGGTCTGAAATACAAAGCAAGGGTTAACAGAAGACCAAGCACATACAGCAATTTAAAGCTGATTACTAATAATGTTAAAGGTCTACTTACCATGGTTAGAAGGTCCAAAAATGTGTTATCCAAACAAGATTGCGTTTAATTCCATTCAAACTAAACAGAGATATAAAACAGACAATATGAAATATAGTTAAAGGTGTTCGGATTCCACCATGATATAATTGTTTTATAGATTCCTAAAAAGTTCAAATGTATCATGTGTTAGTGTTTATAATTGCAACACAATTAAAATCAATATTTCAAATAAAATAACATGCACGTATAATGTAAACAGCCTGCTTAAACAACAGCTGTCTTCTGTGGTAGCTGCTGATTTAATAATAACACGACTTGAACGCCTTCAAAAGGTAACGCATCGTAACTTTGTCAATGGTTATATGTCATTGTTCTTCACGTTAAAATATGATATGGATATATGTTTAGAACTGCCATTCTTATTAGTTATTGCGGCTCAGCCGTGACATCAAATCTTTAAATATTATCTATATGTCACGATGTGACGTTGTGGGGTTAACGGACCAGGCGCAGGCAGATATGGCACTCGATTAAGTATTTTATTTAACAAAACAAACACTGAGCACTACAAACAAACTTAAAGAAAGTAAAGGTTTCACCTCAAACGACACTGAGAAAAGCGGGAAAAGCGGGAGATGGCGGAGCAGTCCGTCACCTCACCGTCACACTATAAATGATATTCTCATCCGCTTACAAATAAACGCTGGCTATTCTTACCATATCGCCACCAATCTCTTCAAACAACATTTAACAAACATAATATTAGATGAAATACAATAATACAAAATCTGATTTCACAAGTTTCTTCAAGTCATTACATATATTATAAATATTAGTTTGTAAGCATGGTTACCTGTTAAAAAAACTATGTGTAGAAAACAGTACCAATGTGTAGAAAACATTCTCTCGCTGCTCGTACGTTTTAGAAGATATGCTTATTCTGTTTCGAATGTGTGCATGTATCATCTACACCTGTCGACAGATAGCAAACAATCCTCAGAGATGACAAACCAACGACTGTATGGCTACTTGGTCTTATTTCTCTTTATTAAATTGTAAAACTGAAACAGAGATAAAGCTCCAGTTACACAATGTATTCAATAGCATACCAAAATATACCACACTAGAGTTTTCTAAATCAACATAACCACATTGTGAAGACATAAGTATTGTCATTTGAAAATGCACACCTTTGTCTAAAGTTTAAATTACCATGACTAAAAATTGTTACAGAATGACATAACAAGCTAGCATTACTGTAGCTTAACCCTTGCCATGGGCATAGAATGCACGTACTTAGCAAACTAAATTAAGTCAAAGGAAAAACGTTTTTCCTACAATACAACTGAATCTAGTCGTTCTTCCTATAATTCACTATATACAATGCTTTAAACATGAAACTCACAGGCAAAGCTCTTCAAGGCACAAATGCTGTAAGGAAAACACCAAGAGCTAGCAAAACCTCTCTGAGAAGGATTACCCACAAGGTTTTCTCTAAAGTCACATGACTTTCATAAAGATTATACACAAAAATAACCACCAGAGGATACTGATACAAGTAACAAATATGCCACAAGCTATGTGCTGGAACAACAGCTGTCTTCTGTGGTAGCCGCAGATATAATAATTACACAACCCGGACACATTCAAATGGTTATGCCTTTTAACTTTGTCAAGGGTTATATGTCATTGTTCTTCACGTAAGAACTACACCATTTACATAGCTCAAAATGCAATACGGACACAGTTGAAATATTTGTATACATTTGACAAGCACAGCCACAATCATACCTTAGATTTTGTCCTGTCATGAGAAATAGATATTGTAGATCTAATAATTTACCCCCAAAATCCTGGAATATCGCATCTGTCTTATTACGTTTACCGTTAAAACAACAAATCCACTCGCTCAGCAAACACCGAGTTTCAAAAGCCATACTATAACTTCTCTGACTACAAATACATTTCTTGATATTCTTCCAAGCTTGCTCATCAGTGACAAAGTAAATAAATCCATCTTCTACCGTTTTAAATTTAGGAGGACATGAGGTCTTGGCCCACACGTGTGGAGTACAAGGCTTGGTAATCCCAGTCCTTGTCCATCTGGACTAGGTTTGAATAGCCCACATGCATCAATTAATTATTACAATTCGGACTCTTAAATATGTTCACCCGGCACAGCCAGAAGAGGACTGGTCACCCCTCTGAGCCTGGTTCCTCTCTAGGTTTCTCCCTAATTTTCAGCCTTCTTAGAGAGTTTTTCCTAGCCACTGAAGTACAACACTACTGTTATTTGCTCCTTTGGGTATAAGTTGTGTAAAAGGACATAGTGACAACTGCTGAAGTAAAAAGGGCTTTATAAAATAAATTTGATTGATTTATTGATTGGTGTGCCATGACAGCGCTTGCAAAGGTTATGTTTACCTGTAATAACATATCTTGAACAGTCAATGAATCACCATTGTTCATGATAATTTTAAATCAGCCTTCCGTAACTTTGTAACATTATGCCATATAATGAAGTTAATGCTCAGAAGTTAATACAGACTTAAAACGCCCATTTCGATTTCACAAATCATCATTGCTCATACATACACATGTACCACATGACATTTTCATTTCTAACAATATTTTAAACCCAACCACGATACAATCAACCTAGTCATAATGTGTGGTGAACCCACACATTGTTTGTTCCTTCAAAATAACAGCATTGCTCATGCAATGTTTGTTTACTCTAGTGCTTTGGCGGATTACAAACCTTGTGTGGAACAATTTTATCAACCTATACTACAGTTTTAAGGACCATTACTACGGGCAGATCTGATCTTTAGGCCCATCTCACATTAAAATGCTAAATTGACAGAAACTCTCCAAAATCGTAAGTCCTGACCCCTTTTTTTATATCTTATACAAAAAATATGTTTCCCATATGTAATTTGGTGCTTGTGGAAAAACGCCATGCTACACACATTGTAAAACATGACAGGTTAACACCCCACCGGTTGTTGGACATCTGTTGTAGCACTTATCGGAACATAAAATACCTGGAGCTATAGCATTGCTGAACCCTGGCGTGCTTTTGCTAAACATCACCTATCTTGCTGCTGATATTATGCCTATTTATTGCCTGGGAATTTAACATTCTGGAACCCTAAGACCCATATGTTAAGCATCAAGCATCTCATGTCTGTGGTGTTTATCAATCCTTGCGAAACATTAAACACACACAACAATTCCTTCATTAATTACAAAGTCATCAAACATGCATATTAAATTCTGCAAATCCTGCCCGAACACATGTCGTACAGGAAGTCCATAACCACCAAACCACCTTCCTGTTTCACATGCATTTAGAGCTCCTTTGACTGCATGGTGTGGATTCCCAGCAATAACTTGTGGTCCTTTGAAAAATAGGAGTCTAAATATTAAAGAGCTGTAATTCCTAAACCTTCCTCCAATTTGGATTTGAAAACCCTCAAATTAAAGCTGAGAGACTGCACTTTAAGCCCATATGCATTTATTAACTGTAACTTGAATATATTTTGGTAAACAGACAGAATAACAAAACTTGTGTCCATGTCCAATTATTTCCAGATCTAATTGTTTTCACGGTGAACAAAATTGTTAATGTGAAGTCAATATTATTTGAATTTGAGTCAATGTATACAGAGCTTTCCATTACACATTTCCAAACAGAATTTTTATACTGGAATATTTTTTTAATGTAGAAAATAATGTGGTGTGTTTTTATTTTACAATTGTTGATATTAATTAAAACCTTTTTCTTGCTTTTCTTTAAAAAATTATGTTAGATCTTATCTTAGGGTGCTGAAAAACTGAAATGTAATGATGCCAATTGGTCAAAACACAGGAGACCGCTTGGCAGATAATTTGTTGGCTATTTTAGGTTCATCAGAGATAATGGATCCTAATGCTCTCACCCTTAAATAGTGTTGCCGTTTTAGAGGCAGGCGACAAGCATAGGCCTGCTCAAACATATAAACACATCAAGCTTATTCTGGACAGATTTTGCAGAGTTAACCCTCTCTCTCCCTAGCGGTTAACCACACAGCAAATCTGAGGCAGATGTCTGTTGCATTATCTGATGTAAGACAATGCCTAATTTACAACAAGATGCCTGTCAGAGGCAAGATGATGAAATGTTTCGTGATTCACTAACTCACTCTACCTACATATCTGTGCTTGTCTTTGCACTGACGAAGGTCTACTGTGACAAGAAGCCTTTTTTTTCTAAAGTTTCTATCGATTTTAATTTCCAATTCCAAGTGTGAAAGTTCATTTGTTCAATTTAGTATTTACGTTTTTACTATTGATTTCAACTTGACATGTGGCACTCTTAGACAGTCAGTCAGTCTCATTGTCTATTGACATTTTCTCTGTTATGGTTTGTATTTTGCAATGTAAATAATGTTGACAAAAATCCAGTCAGGTCATTGAGTCTAGAGGTCATGCAATATCTTTATTTTGAATCACATGTAGTCACAGTGTTACATTTACCAGCTTGGTGTGGTATAACCTAGACATGCTGAGGTTACTCTTTCCTCAGTGTTTACTAAACACTAACCATCCTCCAAATTCCAACATTTACAAATTTCTCAAGAGGACAACATACCGACTATTCAATGTATATCTTGATTGAATAAGAGGACTTTTAATTGTCTTGTCTTTCAAATTACGTGAAAGCCATAACCTTTAATTAAGTTCCTGCCAATTACTTTTTTGTTCCAGTTGATGAAAGTAATTACTGTCACCTTTCAAAGAGAGAAAAGTAATTAATCCTATTCGGGTTTCCCAAAACCCTTTTTTCGTCATTAATTGGCCTAATAATCCTAAACAGATTATAAAACCAATTCATTCTATGTAGATTTTTTCTTGATATCATACATAGGGTTCCTCATTGAAACATGCCTTTCTGAAAGGCAATCTGATGGCCACTTTCATTTTGAATGATCATATTCATAGGATACAATATGTACACTGCATCTGCTATATCTGTGAAGGAGGGGGAGGATGGGGTGTCTCCTTTTTAATCATTTATCAGACAAGGCCAGGTGGGTTGTGGACCCAGAATGTGGTTTCATGCAGCCCATTGTGTATTCCATTGAATACGGGGATATCTGGGGATCCCAGCACTGCAGCACACTGTGACTCTGTGCTCTATGTTAGGGCTGGAGACCAGAGCCAAACCTGCCCATTGTGAATTTCTGAAAAGACAGTATTATCCATCCCTGTATGAGCCAAGTCCCCTCCTGAGCCCCATTCACCACCGAAACATCCAACTGGTCCGGATGTCTCTGTCTGTTCTGTGACAACACTATGAAGCCCATGCTTTTTTATGGAAGTTAAATATTGTATTTACCTGTTTAGCGTCAATGGTCACATATTTACTGTAAATGTTGAATGTTGTCATGTCACTTACAGTTCAGAGTAGACATGCTTTGAGCATGTGGTTCGCAGCTGCAGGATCACAACTCCAGTTTTTGAATGGGGCTTGTGTGTCAATAAAAAACAATTAGTTATAAACATAATGTGTATATTTTTGATGAAGCAAAAAATATATATACATTTTTTGACAATTTATTGGAAATTCAAACCTTCAATATTTCACCTACATAAGTGTTAGGACCATTTGCCATGACACTCTAAATTGAGCTAATACACATCCTGTGTCCTTTGAGCATTCTTGAGATGTCTCTAGAACTTAATTTAGTCCACCTATTGCAAATTTATTGACTGGAGATGCTATAGAAACCTACACACTTGTTTATATAAGGTCCCACACTTCTCAGTACAAAATGAAGCCAAGAACTTCTGCAGATTCGCAAGATAGAAACATGTTCCCAGGAGCGTAGAGCTAAACTTTGGCCATTTCTTTCTCCCGGTACATTTTTTGTTCATTTGAATCCTTTGATTCTTTAGATAGCCATCAAGCTGGTTATATTTTCCATTGACATTGATGGGGTGATATAATAGTGGAATAGTGTAAGTCTTTGTTGCTGTTTTTTGTTAGTGTACAAAGTTATCATTCTTAAAATGTTAAAACACAGTTATTTGTCTGGCTCACAATAAGTTTAAACTGAAATTACAGGTAAAGACACGATTTAATTCAATTAATAGCTCTAGTAAGAAATAGCATGGACATAATCAGATCCTGGTTTCTGGGTTCTTTAACTTTTTATAAGACGTTTTTTATGCTGACATTAACTCATTTGGTATGGTGTGCAACAAGAACAGTCAAGTTATTTGTTTTCAGATCACACATTTTGTTTAAGTTGCGCAGGGTTGTACAACATTAGCAGAGCTTTCCATGTAGCCTCCCCTGCTCCCATCCATTCAGTTGACATCCCTGATAAATAATACACATATTGGCTGCAGATTATTTTCCTGCCAGCATACATGGTGTTGCCGGCAAGAAACCTCACATCAACTCCTCAGACGTGCACACACAAGGTTGGCTTTAATACTTTCTTTAATAATTCACTGGCTTTAATTCTTCACGTGTTCAACATTTTTCGAGTGCAAACACGTAAATACATATTACCTTGGTCCAAACCCTAACTCTAATGACAGATGGAGGTAGAACACCTAACCCTAACTGTAATGACAAATGGAGGAAGAACACATAACCCTAACTCTAATGACAAATGGAGGGATAACACGTAACCCTAACTCTAATGACAGATGGAGGAAGAACATCTAACCCTAACTGTAGTGACAAATGGAGGAAGTGTACCAGACGGCATCCGACACGGTCGAGTAATTTAGCCTTTTTTGGAGCCGAAAAACGTTAAGTTGACGATAAAGATAGTGAACACATCAAGTAATAAAATTGTTATCATATTTAAAAAAATAAGTAATGCAGTGGGTGATTTAAGGAACACTTAAATCCCACATCGGGTCTTGATTAACTAAATATATTGAAGATCTAAATCTCAACTGTGTAATTTGTTGAGAACAAAATTATGTAACAGTGTTCAATGGAAACCAAAATCACCCACTGATTGAGGGCTGGATTTTAACTCACACCAAAAATCTGAGTATACAATTGAAATCACACGCTGTTCTAATTTGTGTACATTTCCTCACATCAACTTGTAACTTGACTCAGTAATTTGTATTAGGGATGCAACAGTACACAGTATGTTAAATGAACACATGAACCGCGGAGTTACGGTATGCCACCGTTTTCCTGTACTTTCCAAAACATGCTTATTGTGCTGCCGACTACATGCATGTTGTGGATTTAGATCCACAGAACCAGACCTGTAGCTTGTGAACAGGTAATGCAGGCAACTGCTTGGGGCCCCAGACCGATAGGCGGCTCCTGAGGGCTGACAAACTTTGCCTTCCAGCAATGTCTAAAAATCCGGCAATCACAGTGACCGCAACCCCCTCCCCCTTAAACAACCAATGGACGATTTGCAGTGACAAACCTCCCTAAAGGCGCCCCATAAAGAGAATGGAAACTTAAACCAAATATTCTCTCAACTAACTTCTGTGAATATAACAACTATAGCAATATACTGTAGCAAGCTAGCATCATTATAAATCTTGCAGTGGGGCTATATACTTTTAAGTATTGCATATATACTCCTAAATTCCTTACTGATATGTGTCAATATTGTTTATGAGAGCTATACACAATATTACAAAATAGCGTTCACCATGGCGTTTCCAGACTCTTTCTCGTTTGTCCCATGTGCACAGTTTGTACCTGCTCTCATCTGTGAAGAGAATTGCCCGTGAATCTCGGACCGGCCAATTCTGCTGCAGGGTGCTGATCTGGAAGCACTGGTCCCACTAGAGGACGTTGGGCCCTCATGCCACCCTCATGAAGTTGGAAACATGCACCCAGAGAGCCCGCTGAAGGTCATTGTAGAGGGCTCTGGCAGTGCTCCTCTACAGACAAATATGCAGTTACGGGTCCTGCTGCTTGGTTGATGCCCTTCTATGGCCCTGTCCAGCTCTCCACGTGTAATGGTTCATCTCCTGGTATCTCCTCCTTGCTCTTGAGACTGTACTGGGAGACAAAGCAAACCTGCTTGCGATTGCACATATGGGCCGTCGCAATTACCTGGACTACCTGTGAAATCTGAATGGGCCGATTATCCTTCCTAAAGGGACAGATTGATATCCCTGAAGTTTAATTGACTTGGTGTAATACAGTGATGATTCCGTGTTCTCTTAATTTTTTTGAGCAGTGAACTTTGGTGGAATGTCATAGTGAAGCATGTCTCATGCACATATGTGAATGGTTTCAGCTTGTGTATGTCAAATCTCTCCCATCTGAAAAAAACAGACGGGATAGGGGGAAAGAGGGGTTACTGCCACAGGACATTATGTGGTATGTATATGTAATGAATCACACAATCTTAATCAAAATGTGGAAATGACAACTGTAATTATTTCATTCACTGTGAGAGACAGAATCCAAAACGAAAATCCAGAAAATCACATTGTCAATAATTAATTTGCATTTTATTGCATGACATAAGTATTTCATACATCAGAAAAGCAGAACTAAATATTTGGTACAGAAAACTGTAATTGTTTGCAATTACAGAGATCATACATTTCCTTTAGTTCTTGATCAGGTTTGCACACACTGAAGCAAGGATTTTTGCCCACTCCTCCATACAGACCTTCTCCAGATCCTTCAGGTTTCGGGGCTGTCGCTGTGCAATACGGACTTTCAGCTACTCCAAAGATTTTCTCAAATCTGTTACTAATGCGATTTTCTGGATTTTTGTTTTAGATTCCGTCCCTCACAGATGAAGTGTACCTATGGTAAAACTTACAGACCTCTACATGCTTTGTAAGTAGGGAACCCTGCAAAATCAGAAGTGTTTCAAATACTTGTTCTCCCCACTGTATTATATGAGAATTTTTTTTGTCACATGTTCCTGAAAACTTGTTTTCCTTTCCTCATTATAGAGTATGTTTACAACATGTTGATGTCCAAAAATTATATTTAATCAGTTGAAAATTATGCTTTTAACACAATACATTTTGGAGAAATCGAAGGGGAAAATTCATTCCAAAGGTATTGTCTATAGTGACAAAATACTCCTGTCTCATTTTAACCAAATAATATCAGATAGAAAGTGTGTAGGAATGATAATACATTTACATTTTTAAATATATGCATTACTTCTCAATATTTTATATGGAGCTCCATAATCTTTTTATTTTCTTTTACTAGTTGTTGAGTTCACATATAAGTGGAGTTAGCCACATATCTCCATCATGACCATGACCTACTGCATATGGAATAAATGACACAATATTGACAAATAATGCCAACGTTGAGAATGTTGTTTCTTTATCCAATAAAAAAGCAGTATCAATACATTAGCTATCATTTAGGCAGGAAGAAGAATTGAGATGAAAATGTTGGGTATGGACTGAGACAACCTGGTTTAATATGAGTCCTGAGCCAAAGATAGTTGACAGCATTGTTTAGATTGTGGGGAGGGCTGTATTTTAAATTATTGCACATACTGCTCTCCCAATACAAAGCTAGCAAAACACAACATACCCCTAAAAGATTGCAGTCAGAGTTCTGTATAATTGCAGTATGTGGCAAATCCTGTGTCCAAAATAACCCACATTATGTTTTACTGCAGTAATTTTGCATTGTCTTTCTTTTTTGTAAAGGACTGTTATAAACTAGCGATTTAAATGCAGGTCCTGCCATCGAACAACAGTTGGCCATTCTCCCATAAAATTTGGAGTGCATATTTGTGTTTTGTTTTTAGCAGGGTTTTTTTCTCCCTCAACTGCATGCCTTCCATGTGATGAATCTCAATTATGGCAAGGTCACCTTTCATTCTGTTGATCTCTCTGTTGCTTTATTGGAACTGGCAGTACTTCCACACTATCATGGTATACTTATTGATGGACAGAATCCTTTCCAAACAAGA
Source organism: Esox niger (assembly GCA_016801105.1). NCBI lineage: Eukaryota > Metazoa > Chordata > Actinopteri > Esociformes > Esocidae > Esox > Esox niger. The sequence continues at coordinate 28,015 of JACXGJ010002519.1, read as the reverse complement.
GTGACAAAAAATTGGGAACATTGCAGCCTCTCCTCTAATTTTGGGTGACAGATTTGGCACATTCACTCCATACTCTGGCTAATGGCCTTATGATAATCTCTGGGTGCTTCCTGATATTCAGTGCAGCTTATTCGTATGTTGTTCATACCCAAAGTCAGCCTTTACATTTGCATTTCTGTGATGCAAATACTTATGATGCAGGGAGGTCTATGCAGCCCGACAGAAAGAATAGGCATTGGAAACCTCACCAATTACCATATAATGAATAGCATTTAAGAACTTGAATTTAGGAAAATAATTATAAAGTAGGCAGTATTTCATGCAAATACGGATCGTCGTATATTTTTGCATTACATTTTCCTCATTGTTCAAAATGTAGTTGAGTAACTTGGTGTTTTAAAATATGTGAAACACTAATAAACATCTACCTTGACAGAAGGCATATATATTTCATTGCATACTACATTTTAGCTACATTTACTGGCAGTGTGTCTGACGAATAAATGAAAGCACAGCATTGAGCAAGTTACTGAGTAGTGGTGTTACTATGTGATTAAATCTATGATTGGTATTTCATGTGAGTGGCTACCCAACTTATGTTTCACAAGAAGGAAAAACTAATAAATTGTTTGCTTCACAATTGATAGTGATATTTTGTATTTATAATATCTCTGGTGTGACACCTTTCATAAAGCATTGTGTTGCACAACAGGGAGAGACAGAGGGAACAGACACAGAGACTGTTCAGAGCCCTGGAGGGCATTTTATTAACCAAAACAGAAGTGCAAGGGGAGGAGATAAGGGAGAAAGGAAAAGCAAAGGTCAAAGCACATAAGTGGGGAGGAAGCGTCATCTCTGGGGCAGCCTCCCGGTGGGGGTTTGCTGGTGGTCATAGCTCTGACAGCTGCTCCAGCACCCTCCAGCACCCACCATTTTCCCAGCCATCTTCCTCCCCGTCTCCGTCTCCGTCTACATCCATCAGCTTTGGTTGTGTTGGCCTCCACCCAAAGGTACTTCCTTAAATCCTCTGACGAGGACCCAAGGGGAGGCAGGTGTGTAGGGGTGGGGCTGGCCCAGCTGGTAGATTCTGAAATCTTAAGGAAGCTAACAATATTTTCTGTTGGGGGTGTTGATGCAATGCAAACTTTTTGAGTAGGGGCATGTTCATGCCACAGTTGTTTACTTCATTGAGGCAATGATGTATTTTATATCCTCTATACTTAAAAAAGAGGGACCGAAAAGATTTATTTAACTGTGTGTAGGCATTCGTTTTGAAAATGTGACTGATCATGCAAAAGACTGTCATATATTTAAATATAGTGATCATATGAAGCCATTTATTATCACAGAATGTTTGGCTCCTTTATAAATCATAATGATAACAGAATCACCTAAATGGCCCTGATCAAATGTTTGTATACCCTTGAATGTTTAGCGTTGTTACCGACACACAAGTTGACACACACAGTTGAAAATTGCAATAAAAGGTAAATTACCAACACCTGTGGCTTTTAAAATTACTATTAGTGTCTGTGTATAAACAGTCAATGATTTTGTTAGCTCTCACATGAATGCACTGAGCAGGCTATATACTGAACCATGGGGAGCAGAAAATAACTGTCAAAAGACCTGCGTAACAAGGTAATGGATCTTTTTAAAGATGGAAAAGGATCTAAAAAGACATCCAAAGCCTTGCAAATGCCAGTCAGTACTGTTCAATCACTAATTAAGAAGTGGAAAATTCTGCGATCTCTTTATACCAAGACAAGGTCAGGTAGACCAAGAAATATTTCAACCAAATCTGCCAGAAGAATTGTTCAGAATACAAAGAAAAACCCACAGGTAACCTCAGGAGATACATGCTGCTCTGGAAAAAGGTGTGGTTGTTTCAAGGAGCACAATACATCGATGGCAAGATGAATGCCGCATATTATCATAAAATACTGGCAAACAACTTCCATTCTTCTGCACGAAAGCTGACAATGGGACGCTCTTAGACTTTCCAACATGACAATGACCGTAAGCACAAAGCCAAGTTGACCCTCCAGTGGTTACAGCAGAAAAAGGTGAAGGTTCTGGAGTGGCCATCAGTCTCCTGACCTTAATATCATTGAGCCACTCTGGGGAGATCTTAAACATGCGATTCATGCAAGATGACAAAAGACTTTGCATGACCTTGAGGCACTTTGCAAAGATGAATGGGCAACTATACCACTTGGAAGAATTCAGGGCCTCATAGACAACTATTACAAAAGATTGCATGCTGTCATTGATGCTAAAGGGTGTAATACACAATATTAAGAACTAAGGGTATGCAGACTTTTGAACAGGGGTCAGTTTTTCTTTGTTGCCATGTTTTGTTTATTGTTTGTGCCATTATGTTATGACCTTCAGTAGAATTTAAATCACATAAGCAACAAATACATGTGTATTGGTTAGAAATTGTCCTTCTTGCCTACTTTGTCACACAAGTTCACAGTCTAGATGTTATGTATGAAATTAATGTTAATTGGTCAGTGTTTTTTCCAACCTGAAATAACTACTGGACCTACTTTGCCAGCACATTGAAAATGTTCTGGGCACACTGCTCATGTCAACATGGTCTTTGGGGTGCTTGACTGTAAATGAATGTTACAGTATGGCTTTCCTTTCTCTATGGTCATCTATGTTTGTTAGCTATGCAGTTGGAAACAATAGTAATCATGCAATCATGAGGCTAATCTATTTAAAACAAATACATGCCATGAATACATTGTGATATTGATTATGTATCAAAAGAAGATGCACAAAAAAACCTATATATACATATAAACTGTTGGGCTGAGAGAGAATAAATGTCAACATCTTGTTAGGTGGAGCAGCTCACTGAAGACGGTAGGAAATCGTTTGATGTTCCAAATAATGATATGTCCACCTACCTGGTAATGCCAATGTCATGATTATGCAAACCAGGCATTTAAAGAGTTAGACATTGACTTTTGAAAATGTTGCACAGAGAATTCCCTTTATGAGAGCTGTTCCTTAATTACCTTCATTCACCAGAAGTAAGGATAAAACAATACAAAATTGTTGTCAGTAAACAACATTCATTCATTCAGTTTATTACAATGTTCTGATGAGCACAGAAATAATTAGTCTGTAGTTATGGGCAGGGACAACACAAAGCCTATTTAAGGGGGATTTACGCCCCTCCCCCAAAATATTAATTTACCCTCTTTAAATAAACTGGTGTATCAGTCAATATTAAGGTGACCATATTTTTGTTTTAAAAGCAGAGGACAGTTGGAGCGGGAGGCAGACGGACACCTGGAGTGGAAGACGGACACCTGGAGTGGGAGACGGACACCTGGAGTGGAAGACGGACACCTGGAGTGGGAGACGGACACCTGGAGTGGGAGACGGACACCTGGAGTGGGAGACGGACACCTGGAGTGGGAGACGGACACCTGGAGTGGGAGACGGACACCTGGAGTGGGAGACGGACACCTGGAGTGGGTGGTAAATACAAATGCGCTCACAACCATGAAACTATGTTATTGAATTTTAAGACATATAGTAATACATCCTTTCCATTCAACTGTGGGTCCTCAAAAATAGAATAACAAAGAAAACATTTTGTTTAAGTTTCTTTTCAAAATCTACTATTTCACTCAAAAATAATGTCAATCCTCCTTCTAGGTCGCTAGCACCTTTATCTGCCACTGACATGTAAGTACCTAGCTTTGCAGGTCATGCATTCTGCTTTAAATGGATCCAGACCTAGATGATAACATAGGGAATTTCTATGTAAATCGTCTGTGAATTTATATTTGTGTTAGGGCATTTTAATTCTGTTCTGGAGCCATGTGTCACTGTTTACAAGCATGATGCTGTTGCCATGGGGAGGGTAATGATTGAGATGCAGTTTGACCAATGTTTGCGTAGGCCTACATGACCGACCAATGGTGGCGTGTGAGAAGGCGGTACCTAAAGAGAAAGGGCAAAGCAACGCAAAACCCCAAAAAAGCACACAATGAATGGCGACTGAAGAAAGGAAAAGTCGAATCACGGACATTTTGGGCAATTTTGAAATCCCAGCCGGACAAATTTTTTTAGGTCCAAAAGGAGGACATGTTATGGTCACCCTAGTCAATATATTTTCTCCATGATATCTTTATTTCGTCAACCTTTCCATCACATCTTAACTTCTTACAAATTGTATAGAAATTTTATATAATTGTGTTCATTTGGCAGCATGTTCGTTTGAAATTGATGCAGTTTAAATATTTTTTGGAGATCGTAATAATGTAATCAAGGGAAATTGTTTAGACAAGTTGTAGTTCAGTGAAATTTTACTTGCGCGACAGACCAGACCTGATGTAATATCAAAAGTGAGCATTATTTTTTGCTTTATCGGAAGGCAAGAATGTTAGCTACAACTTTCTAGTAGACTCTTCAGAGAATTAATTTAAATTCTAATGTAAACAAAATAGTAAGGTGGCCAATAATTGAGGACGGTGGGCAAAAATATGGGGTCACATTTGTTGCGACAACACTAACCAACTACTGAAAATATTAACTTCCAATTAAATGCTAGCTTGCATTTGTATGTCACTAATAATCATCAGGAACACAGTTGCAAAACTGTGTTTCACTAATTCATGTTTGTTTGGGTTTGAAGTTAACATTTTCAGTTCAGAGGGGGAGATCGGGTTATAAAATGTTTTTATAATTATGATTAATGAGCTAAAGACTAAATCTGTTTTTGACATTATTCAGAATGATTCAGAGAAATCTCACTTAGAAGCAGAATATTTGTTATGTAGTAGTTAATTTACTATCAACTATAGTTGTTATACATTTTTTGGCAACACAGAACAACCGTTTTTGCAATTTTTTGGTGTTGGATGGAAGACAGACTTTAGTATCTTTATTTACAGTGGGGAGAACAAGTATTTGATACACTGCTGATTTTTCAGGTTTTCCTACTTACAAAGCATGTAGTCTGTAATTTTTAGCATAGGTACACTTCAACTGTGAGAGACGGAATCTAAAACAAAAATCCAGAAAATCACATTGTATGATTTTTAAATATTTAATTTGCATTTTATTGCGTGACAAGTATTTGATCACCTACCAACCAGAAAGAATTCCGGCTCTCTAGTTTTTCTTTAAGAAGCCCTCCCCTTCTCCACTCAGTACCTGTATTAACTGCAATTGTTTGAACTCATTACCTGTATAAAAGACACCTGTCCACACACTCAATCAAACAGACTCCAACCTCTCCACAATGGCCAAGACCAGAGAGCTGTGTAAGGACATCAGGGATAAAAATGTAGACCTGCACAAGGCTGGGATGGGGTACAGGACAATAGGCAAGCAGCTCGGTGAGAAGGCAACAACTGTTGGTGCAAATACTAGAAAATGGAAGAGGTTCAAGATGACGGTCAAGCCTAAAAGGAGGATTGACATTATTTGTGACTGAAATAGTAGATTTTGACTACCCTAATATTGACTGATATACCAGTTTATTTATGGAGGGCAAATTAATATTTTTTGTGGGGGCGTAAATCCCCCTAAAATAGGCCTGGCGATGGATTTTCCTTTTAGATTCCATCTCTCACAATTAAAGTGTACCTATGGTAAATATTACAGACCTCTACTTGCTTTGTAAGTAGGAAAACCTGCAAAATCAGCAGTGTATCAAATACTTGTTCTCCCCACTGTAGATAGAATTTAAGTCATGTTCGATCAGTGTCTGACACAACACTACGAGACAGGAATACTTTTATACCACCATGACCAAAAATAACCTAATTTTGATAGATTTTAGACCCATCGTTACTCAAAAAATACATGATGAATATTTGTTTTGGGGAGTATGCCCAGCCCCCCAACAACTAGGCTTGGCCCCCAATCCATAATTTTCTAGAGACGTCCCTGGCTATGGGTAATCGTAATATGGCAACGACTGCATCAATATTTTTGGTTTATTAGATGCTTCACATACAATAACGAACCTTTACATCTGTGCAGGGTGAATTCTTGAAGGTTTTATGTTGGTTTATGGTTATTGAAAGAGAGCAAAAACTGAATGTTTTTTAAGGACAAGTGCAAAAGAAATGTCTCAGTCAGAGAGATTATCTCTTGGTATCCAAATATTGCCCTTTGTGTTTGAATATATATTTTGTCTTGTATTTGAATATAATTTAAATATTGAATATGAATTTGACAGCCCTATTGGCTACTCTATGCAAAGTACTAACAGTAAGCCTTCCAATTATATGTATTTTTTCCCAGTATAAAATATTAATGTTTTCTATTTCACGTGTTCTAAAATCACCTTTTGGCAACCCGGCACTGAACCATAGAAATTACATTAAATTGAATACATGGCAAACAGTGCAAGAGTAAAAAGCTCAAACACTGGTCAAGTTTTTTATCTATCAGATATGGAAAGAACTCTTCAAAACACACACACCAAATATTTAACATCAGTTTTTCCATATAAAATGTGTTTTTCAATGGGTGTGCAATTTCAGTAGGTCATAGCAGTATAAGGTAAAAAAGTTGTAACAACGTTCAGAACAATAATGACAGTTGCCCTAAAACTCCAAATCTATTGGCTAAATGATCCCAGGTATGACCAACTCAATATAGTTCCATATTAGCTTGGGAGATCCAGAATTTAGGGTTTAGTAGAAGTCAATCCTTAGCCTCCTGAATAAGTCCACGGGTAGTGAATGTTGTCCTTACATGGCCTTTTGTGACTGCGCTGGATAAAACATGACCACAATATCTACCAAGGCCTCACTGAATATTCCTGAGGCCATGAAAACAACTCATTTTAAAATACCACAGATTGTAAGAGAGAAGGTCTAAAACATTTTGACACACTGTTGTGTCTGTAATTGCTCAAGAATCAAATGGATGGCGAGCTGTTTTGAAATTATGGTGACTCTGCCTTATCACACTGTGCCAATAAAAAGTAAGATGTAGAGGACAGCAATCTGTCAAACTGTCCAGTGCTGCTTTTGGATCCCTTGCTTAAAAGCTTAGTGACACAGTCCTTGTGGAGTTTTATAATGCGAGTTTTGTCTTGCACTGTAAAGAGCTTGATGGTTCTCTGAGGATTATCCAACCTAAGAAGAAAACGCACTGGCCTGACATAGCCCTCTTACTGAAGTGCACAGGAAAAACATACAGACTCCAGGTAGTGTTTGTCTAACTTGCATTCATCCATAATTCTTACAGTCTTGGGTTGTGAAAACACTGCTATTTAATCGACTGAATGCCAGTGTGCTTAGCAGAAGGTATGCTGCAGGTTTTGGAACTCACAATAGCCCGAAAAGGCATGCTTTTGCATGGTTGACTGGAATAATCTTCATGAAATAACCATAAATAGGGAGAATAAGCCCAGTGTATCACTAGATTAATGCTGCTATCAAATGGTCTAGGACAGGAAACGGATTCCTAATGAGGTGGAAAACGCAGAGCTGCTCCATCCACTGAAATGAGTCTCTAACTCTCTCCCTCTCGCACACGTAGAACACACTTACACACACACACACACACATGTGCACACAAACACATACAATCATGCGTGTGCACCTACATGCACAAAGAACACACACTCCCCTTTGTCTCCTGTTGTGCAATTCGCTAAGTTTCTTACACCGCCTTGCTTACACCCTCTATCCTTTTCAATCCCTCTTTTCTGTTTCTTGTTCATGATACACAAATCCCTTTTGCTATTTCTTTCGTTTTCTCGGTTTCTGTCTTTTCTCCCTCTCGCTAGCTCTCTCCCCTCTCTCTCTTTATGTGTTGAAATGGCTTCCATCCCCTTCATTCATGTGTCTGTCGCCAGTGTCGGAGAGGGATGAACTCAAGGCTTCGATATATTTCCCGGTGTGACCTGTCGAGCCTTATCAATTTTGTATGTTTTCTGGCTCAGAGCCACTGTAGTTGGTATTGTTTTATGTTTTATTTAGAGGTGCACTGGGTTAAAGTTTCAGTAGGCTGTCACCCTTCTAGTCCGGTAGTGAAGGTATTATTGTGGCCAATCGGTGGCTTCTCATTGAGGATCTGAGGGAAGAGTCCTATACAGTGGAAACTGTCTCACTTTCAAAGCCTCGCGCTTAAATCTGAGGGTTGGGTGTTCGCGTGCAATCTCCATTCCGGTCTCCACATCACACCACAAACCTGGCAGCCTCTCTTGTGACACTCAATCAGCGAGAAAAAGAGAAACCCTAACAGAAACACAATAATAAAACAAATCTGTCTCTTTCTGTTCGTCGTCTGTGAAACACGCAAATACACCCCTAACCACTGTGGATGCTGACATATTTATCTTACTTGAAGCAAGTGACAGTTGTCTCTGCAGCTATTTCATTTTACATTCTGCCACAAAACTTCTGAATTAATAACATGTGGCGTAGAGGGGGAGGATATCCCCAGTGGTTCCGTGAATAGGGGAGAGGGTAAATAAATGTGTTATGTATGACCAGTCAGAAAGGGCTCAGGGGCAGCTTGTCCTGCCACCATGCACTCAGACAAGTGAATAAATCAGCACACAATTAGGACTTGTGATTTCATTTATGGTACCTAGGAGCGCTCCGAAGGCAGATCCTGGCAGATGTCATTTCTAGGCAATTGATTTTGCTACTGTCCTGAGGCCCTCTACTCATGCCCCCTTTACCCAAGATTAAAAATGGATTTCAGGCATGAGCCAAATGACTGTCCAGGCAATTTCTACATGATAGGAGTAGAATAATATAAGAACCCACACAGGCACAGACCAGCACAACTGCGTGCACATACGCGCACACACACACAGGCCTACACGTGTTGCCAAAAAACTGTCCAAGCAGTTTAAGCATGAATGCAAATTAGTAATTTATGTAACACACACACACATACACACACAGATACACACACAGCTGCCTCATTTAACAGCATTATCATGACAGTGCTAACTGATGTAGTGTAGTGTCCAGGGCAAAGTACCGGACAGATATCCAGACACCAGTGATTTCCCATCCAGAATGTTCCTTGCACTTTCATTTATCAGGGGAAGAAGCAGACCAGCAGAATTGACATGGGCCCTACAGGGTGTTCCATGATTTTCTCACTTTTTACCTATTTTCACAAGTATGTGGTGAATTCTCAAAACACCAGGACTGGTCCGGGTATTAATGATTCTATACTTTCAAAACATTACACTGCACACATTTTGTTCACATATTTATGTTTACAGAAACATTGACCAAAAATGTATGTTTACTGTAAAATCTGAATCAGAAAGATTTTTATTTTAAAGTAAGTTTCACAACAAACAAGGATATTTTTCTGGCCGTTGGTGCAACAATTTTTACAGAAGGAATAAGGGAAGTAAAACCAAATAAGACCAGTGGACTGAGCATAAAAAGTGTAGATTGCATTATTAAATAATAAAAAATAAAAAAAATATATATATATATATGTAAGGCGCAAGATTTTGTCCAGTTGAGGGCTGTGTGTGTATGTGTGTGTGTGGGGATGGGGGGGCTATAGTCAGATTGGTTCTGGGGGCATATTCATGAAAATATGCCCCCTGCTGTAGGAAAGAAACTGTTGTTGTGGTGAGAGGTTTTGGTCCTGATAGACCTCAACCTTCTAGTCCATTTCCAGGGTGAGAGAGATCAGACCCAATCATTGCCCCTCGCCTCCACCTCCTGGAGGTGTGCAGGTCATGTAGAGATGGCAGATTATAGCCAATCACCCTCTCTGCTGAGCGGATGATGTGCTGAAGCCTGCTCTTGTCCTTGGCAGTAGCTGCAGCTTACCAGACTGTGATGGAGGCGGTCAGGATGGACTCTTTGATGGCAGTGTAGAAATGCACCATCATAGTTGTTGGCAGGTTGAACTTATTCAGCTGCCACAGTAAGTACATCCTCCGCTGTGCTTTCGAGCGAGGTGATGTTCCTCTCCCACTTGAGGTCCTGGGCGGTGATGGCGCCCACAAGCGAAAAGACTCCACTGTGCTGACTGGGGAGCCACCCAGGGCAATGGGGGGAAGGGCAGCTGGGTTTCTCCTGAAGTCTACTATCATCTTCACTGTCTTTACAGCGTTGAGCTCCAAGTTGTTTCTGACTGCACCAGGACACCAGATGGCTTGCACCTGTAGGCAGAAGTGGTCTCCATAAGAACTAAGTCAGATGAGGGTGGTGTCATCCGCAATCTACAGGAGCTTGGTGGTGAGTGGTGACAGGAGGTGCAGCTGTTGGTGTACTGGGAGAAGAGTAGGGAAGACAGGACGCAGCCCTAAGGGGAGCTGCTTCCTGTTCCCATTCTGCATGTGGACTGGGGCACTCCCATTTGGTAGAGCTAGTCTTGGAGCAAGGCGAGAGTTATGGTGTTGAATGTGGAACTGCAGTCCACAGAGAGGATGCTGGCATAGGTTCCAGTGGAGTCCATGTATCAAAAGATACAGGTATTTAAGCTGTGCATTAATGTAATATATCACAGCACATTAAACGGTTTTCACATCAGACAATACGCTTGGTGAACCTGTTTAAAATGTAAATCAAATGTCAGTTTTCATCTTATGTATTATTAAAAGTGTGATCATTAATAACTGTTGCTGCACTGTAATCAGAATAAATATCCAGCTGTGTTGTAGTTTTGCATTTTACATATTTTATTGCATTCATTGTTAGTATTGCTCGGGTGCGGCTTAGTTTGTAAGGGCTGGGCACCAGCAAAGCATGAGCTTTGACTCCGTCGGAGTCACATGGAAATGTGTGGACTTACTGTTGTTTGACACGTTTACTCTAAAATAGTGAATTTGTTACATTTCTGATCTTGTCTATAAGATTGTTTTTACATTAGCAGAACTGTAAATACAACATTTGAGTGTTATTTCTCCAATAGAATGTTGGAGACCCCGACATATTAATGATTTTCTTTTCTACTTGGCATTTAAATTCATTAATGTAGTGTCTAAGGAATCAATGATTCTGTGATTAGATGGCTGAAGGTACCATTGGTTCCTGTGGGTGGAAGTTGGCATTGCCTACATTTGGGTATAGACTGTATACACTACCATTCAAAAGTTGGGGGTCAATTACAACATCTTTGTTTTCAAAATAATTTTGTTGTCCATTAAATTAACCTCAAATTGATGTGAAATACAGTGTAAACCTTGTTAATATTGTAAATGACTATTGTAGCTGGAAATTTCCTCCTACAACAGGATAATGACCCAAATCACAGCTCCAAACTATTCAATAATGATTTAGGGAATAAGCAGTCAGCTGGTATTCTGTCTATAATGGAGTAGCCAGCACAGTCACCAGATCTCAACCCTTCTGAGCTGTTGTGGTAGCAGCTTTGATCGTATGGTATGTAAGAAGTGCCCATCAAACCAAGCCAACTTGTGGGAGGCGCTTCAGGAAGCACTGGGGTGAAATATCTTCAGACAACCTCAACAAGTTGACAACTAGAATGCCAAAGGTCTGCAAGGCTGTAGTCCCGGCGGCCGGATGAAATGACTAAGGGGGCATATTTCTATAAATGAAGGGGCATATGTAATCACTGCGCAAGCTGTCCACCAATAGCAACCCAATCCCCAAAACAAAAAATAAGCATAAAGCATGTAAAGCCGATCCCGACGTGCGACTGTGATAACTGGACCGGGTCTCATTCATATACCATCTGCTGTGTATAGGGAAACAAAACTGGGGGGGCACGAGTTTTTATTTGGGGGCAATGCCCCCTTCTGCCCCTTTGGTGCCAGGCCTCCAAGGCTGTAATAGCTGCAAATGGTGGATTATTTGACAAAAGCAAAGTATCAAGGAAGCAATTATTATTTAAAAAATCATCATTTGACCTTGTCAGTGACTCTATTTCATACTCAATTTGCTATGTTTCCTATTCAAACTATTTTCATGTATGTTTTCATGGAAAACAATTACATTTCTAAGTGACCCCAAACTTTTGAACTGTAGTGTGTATCATCCATTACATGTTGCCACTTTATTTTCTGTATGAAGGTAACAAAATCTGTCATAGAAACATAAGTTCAATATCCATACATTTAACCAGTTGATTATGGGTTGTATTTGATAACAGTCAAATGTAATTTAAAACAGAATAAAAGACTTATTAGGTAAAGTGAGAATTGCAATGTGAAAATGTCTTTATATGACCATTTATTGCAATATAAAACACTGATTCTATTCAGTGAAAAAAGTGTTGTTTGGCTTTTGTGCTGTACTTTAGTCAACTGCCTTTTTTGATTATCTGTTTTCTATTAAGAGCTGTGAAAATGTAACACATGCTTGTGAAAACAGGACCAAACACAGGAAAATGAGAAACCTTCAGAGCACAGTAAAATGATGTGAAAATATGACATTTGTCCAAGTCCTTAGGTCTTCTAAATAGGCTTTCAAACTCATTCCATAAAAGGCATAAGAGCATAGGGTCTGCTAGGTTTGGTTCCTCCCTTTTACTTGATTAAGTTCACAGATTAGTTAGGAAATTCTTTCACCAGGTAATATTGGCTTCAGTTTGGCATAAAAATAAAATGACCCTCTATGGAATGAGTTAGACACCCGTGCTATTCCAAACCCTTAACCCTTACAAGTTCTTTGACAATCTCATTCGGCAGCTGAACATTTCTATTAACTACATAACATGCATAACCATGTATTCTACCAACTTACTTTGAACCACAAATACAAGCTTAGATTCTGTTAAAAATAATGACACAGGGCACATCTTTATACGTGAATGACAGCCAAAGACATTTAACCTCAAAAATAGAGTGTCCAGTCTGTCAATGGGCCACCAAGTCAGTTGCATGTTTCTGTCAATTGTAGAAGAAACATGTAGGCTAGGAACTAACATTCTTCACCAAATGAAAGCTGAGACACTCACCCAGCTCCACCCCCATTAGCGTTAACAGTGTCTGAAGAGGTTAGTTTGTACTGCCTAATTCCACTTGTAGCTGGGAGTCTGCACAATCCACAGATAGCTCCACTTCATGTTGCTATAAAGAAAGATCATTTTATAAGGCAACATGTCAAAATAGTACCAGACAAAATAAGTAAGAACTTAGAAATGCTGAATTTATATTGGCCAACAATGTGCACACACTTCTATTGTCAAATGAATAAGCAGAAACTGTTTCCTGGCAGAAATTCAGCAGTTACCAAATGTTTTGTTTATGTAAGAAAACAAGACTGAGTAGTATAGGAAACAATTGTGCCATCTAAATATGATAATTTTTTCTAATAAAAAATATTTACTGCTTCCGTAAAACCTTTTGTTGACCAGAAGTGAAAGTAAAAGTTGTTTAAGACCAAGGATGAGTTGAATATTGTTTTCGTAGTCCAGCTATTGTTTATAAATAGAACAGCTATCCTCAGGTTGAGAGCAAATTAGATATATCCCCCATACTAACTAAGATTTATGGTAACTAGGAACTGAGGAATAATTTTCTGAAACCTCAGAATTGCTGTGATTACATCACCTAATTAAAATGAATACAAATTAAAAATAAATGTTTTAGGAATCCAAATGATTTATAAAGTTTTAAAAATAGGTGTGTTTGTGTTGTGAAGAAAGATCCAAATTCATATTAAGCAGACACACTTTTCCTGGGTTCACACTACACAACCCCCAATATTTTGTATTGAAAGTATTACAGAGGCAACAAACACCTGGCATTACATTTAATATTGTCTGTTACGGCATAAGAAAAGTGCAGAGGATATTTGTAGATCTATGCTTTGAAAGTGTATTAAAACCAAACACAAATGAGATACATAGAGGAAGTGAAACAGTAGAGGGAGGGGCATTCCTGACTCCAGCTTAAGGTTGTCTAACAACAGGCAGCAGGCAGCTTTCGATCCACTACAATAGGTAAATTAGTATCCCAAGGGATGACTTCTTGGCCCTTGGAGAGAACATCTCCCTTTTCACTCACTTCCACTGTTAATTAGATGGAGCCAAATCTGGAGTGTATTAACACTTGAAAGATATGCATGACATGTCTTCCTCACTTTCAGTAGCATTATTAAAAACTTGTTCAAAACTTTTCCCCCCTGTTCTTAAAACAAGGTTGTTTATTAATTGATTCCCAATAGGTAAGAAAAACTAGAACAGAATCTAAGTTTAAACAGTAACTAATATTGTTTAAGTCATGCTTTTCACCAATATTAATTATTCAATATGATATGTTATGTAGTGATATTGTTTATCAGCACCTAAGAACGAAGGCTCCAGCTATAGCTGATACACACACACTACTCTGTGACCTGCTAGTGTCTATCAGGAATTGAGGCAGGTGGGCTGTTGCCTGAGTGAGTTGGGTGGAGTGGAAGGGCGAAAGACGTCGAGAATGTCCTGAAGGCTGAAGCAGCAGTGCTCCCACAGCAAGCAGCTGTACACAGTGCAAGGACCATGTTAGTAGGCTCATATTTCAAGATGAAACCATGGTACATTTCCATGACTCAGACTGTACCAGTACTGTAAATGGAAGTCCTTCAGTAGTGCCATGTAACAATTTTGTAAGGGGAGCAGAACTGGCTATCACTAATATTCTATCAGAGCAAAATTGTAGCCAGACCTAACCACTGTGATTGCTGTTGCACTCTTAAAACGATTGCTAGCAATAACTATTAGTAGTTGACTAGTGTTATGACTAGCTTTTGGTAAAAAAAGTTTGATTCCTGTGGAATTCACCATATGTGTCTCAAGCTTAATTGATCCTTATTTCAGCAAATTTCAGCTTAACAAACATATGTCATCTTAATTGGTTTAGTGAACTTTAGATAGATAAAATGAGTAACAGAATGCTTCCTTGTCTAGCTCACTAGCTTAGCTCTCCAACCGTGCTGGTGGGTCAGGGCTGGAGTATTTAGCTAACTAGACTAAGATTCAATGGGTACAAATTATAAATCTAGTTCAAAATTTGGTCAAGCTTTACAGCAAGATATTTTTCTCTAGCTTAGAACTCCAATGTATTCTACCCCCTCCTCAGGAATGCCAAGAACTTTCACAATTGTGTAATAGTCCTGCACAGGCATTTTTGATTATTTTATTAAAGGCTAGATGATTAGCTAACAAGTCTAATCAGGTGTGCTAGCTTTGGATCAAAAATATGTAAATTGCTGTGTCCCTAAGTAGAGGGTTGAATAGACCTACCTCTGAACTATCAAGCCAGATGCTTCTTCCTTTTGAACAAGTTAAGGGGATAAAAAGAACAAACATATGATATTATATTAATGTTCGCTTGCTGCTGATATTGATAAAGACACATAAAAACATGCTCAGACTTAACACCAGTCACGTGTTGCTGTTTCTGCTGCTACTGTTTACACTGCATGCACAATTATTAGGCAAGTGAGTATTCTGATTGTATCATTATTTTTATGCACATTTTCCAACTTCGAACCATATAAACTTGAATGCTCATTTGATTAAATAATTTGAAGGTAACATTTATTTGTGTAATGAGGAAGGGTGTTGCAACAGTGAATAATACCTTATATCAAGGTGTGCATGATAATTAGACAGCTAAAAATGAGCCAAAAAGGTCACAAATTGTACAATGCTTTTCAGACGGATGCAACACTCTTGAAACAGCTAAACTATTGAGGTGTGACCACTGGCCATTCAAACGTTTTGTTGCAAATAGTCAACTGGGGCACAAAAACATATAGAGAAGACGCACATTCACTGCAAAAGACTTGAGAAGCTACCGGGAACCCATTATCCTCCAGTGCCATTATATTCCAGAACTGTAACCTACCTGGAGAGAGAGAGAAGTACAAGATGTCAAGTGCTCAGAGACATGACCAAGGTCAAGAAGGTTGAAACACGATCATCACTGAATAAGATTTTAAACATACTGTATAGATTGGGCAAAGAAATACCTTAAAAAATATGAAATGGACAGATTAAATCAAATCAATCAATCAAGTATATTTTATAAAGCCCTTTTTACATCAGCAGTTGTCACAAAATGCTTTCACAAAAAACCACAACCTTAAACCCTAAGGAGCAAACAACAGTAGTGTTGAACTTCAGTGGCTAAGAAAATCTCCCTAAGAAGGCCGAAATGTAGGAAGAAACCTATAGATGAACCAGGCTCAGAGGGGTGACCAGTCCTCTTCTTGCTGTGATGGGTGAACATATTAAGAGTCCAAATTGTAATAGTTAATCGATGCATGTGGGCTGAGCCCAGAGTCTATTTAAACCTAGTCCAGATCGGAGGCATGAACAGATGGACAAGGACAGGGACAGACGTGTGGAAGGGGTCAGAGTGGCAGCTGAAATCATCAGGTATCGTCTTGATCTGCAACACAGCCAGGAGGACTCTGGACAGGGACTGCAATGAGTCAAGCCTGGTACTCCGCAGGTGTGGGCCAAGATCTCATGTCCTCCTAAGTTTAAAACTACAGAAGACAGGGAAAATTTTGACCCTACCCAGCACAATAATATAGCAGCATAAGACCTTGGGGCTGAGACAGGGGGGTCCAGTGACACTGTGGCCCTATCCGGGGGAGACCACGGACAGGACCCAACAGGCAGGAAATCAATCCACCCACATTGCCAAGCATCAACCATAAGGACACCCACCAACCACAACCATCCTGAATGCGGGCAGAGTATTGCCAGCAGAGTACAGCCCAAGTGCGCAACAGAGAGACACCAACAAGCCAGTGATTCTGCCCCCGAATGGTATTGGAGGGAAGGCATCACATCATCACAGTGGCAATGAGAGCCCACCTGGCAAGACAGCAAGGGTGGACAGTATCAGGCCGTTCTGGTCACCTTCACACCCCTGTGCCAGACTGCACTTAATAATAGACCAGGCTGAAGAGATTAGTCTTTAGTAGACACTTGAAGGTCTGCATTTTGAGAGCGACTCTTGATGGACCAGATGAATGGGCCCGTAGCTGGGTCACAAATGGACATGGCACCACTTCAGTCAGACGCCAGCCAGGTGGAGGAGGGGTACTGGTATGCTCTCCTATCATTAAGAATGAGTTAGTTGGACCGTTTCGGGTTGAAGATGGACTGAAACTCAACTCCCGAACCTACTGCCAGTTTCTAGAACTTACAGTGGTACAGGAAGAGGTCCTCAGCATCCAAGAAGGCCATGGTCTTCATGCAGGACAATGCTCACATGCATCCAAGTACTCCACTGCTTGGCTAGCCAGCAAAGGCCACAAAAATGCCTGAATATTGACCTGGCCCCTACAGCCTCCCAAATACTGTTCAAAGAATTGTCAAAAAAAGTAAATTGTCTTCCCTGACTTAAATCCTATTGAGAATTGATGGGCCCTTTTCAAAGGATTTACAGTCAGGGAACACAATGTACTTTTTGCTGCTTCAGCAAAAGTTGATCGTGAACAGATCAAGGCAGTTACTGAAAAGAAGGGTGGTTATATAGATAACTGAATATTTTTGAAAGGACAAACATTTTCTATTAACATGTTCTGTCACTCATTTTTTACATTTACTTAAAAAATTCACAATAAACACGTGAGTTGGGGGAATTACCTTTTTCTTAGTTGCTTAGTCATTTTGCACTCATGTACTCCCCTGACAAAGATCAAAACTCACTTTTCCTATGTTAAACATTCAGGTTTGAGATTCAATGATTTGAATTGGCTGAGAGCATTGTGTTTGTGCAATAATAAAATAAATCTTGAGGAATACAATTTGCCTAATAATTGTGCACGCAGTATATGCTCTTACCCCTGCCTATATGTACATAAACTTAAAAAAGGTTCAGTCTTGGCTTTGATTCTCTTCTATCAAATTAAGTCTGGCCATCGGATAACAGAACATTAGATACAGTAGTCATCTCAGCAGGGAAAATAAATATCAACTGTCTAGGCCAAATGTAACAGCCTGATATGGATATTTAGTTACAGTAGGTTTGAATACTTGGAGCTACTCCTGCGTGTCTATCCTTTAGAGTGCTATGCTTCCAATGACTTACATTTCCTTTATTACTACGTTTAGGCAATTTATTTGAAAGAAGAAGCTTTTAGCTGAATCAATTTCTCTCTGGGTTTACAGTACACCTTTGCGATAGAAAATTAAATATCAATTTTATTTTCAATCTGTGAATTACTGACTTCATTCACTTGTTTTTTCTTCTTTCCTCAAGTAGACATATTTAAACTAAGTTGAATGTGTTTAGTCAAATGTGTTCTTATCTAAACAGACATCCTCAAAAATAATTTCCACAAACTGCTTCAAACAAATCGATGTAATTTGAATTATGATAAACATTTTCTCATCTTTAGAGTCTAATCTTTAGAGCAATGATTTTAATTCAATTTAAAATACCACCTGAGTTTATGTAAAATGTACTTATTTCTGAATCTTGCCTTGTGCTCCTTAATTTAGGAATTAGTTGAAGCTATCCTATGTTATATGCTTGTGATTAATTGTAAGGTTTATTTGTACGTTTTGAGTTCTATAAATTTTTCCTTTTTACTGGTTTGGCATTGACTTTGATGGAATACATTATGTTCAACTACCTTGAAAAAAAGTGCAGTGCTCTATTGTGGTCATTTATTTACAAATTTGGGAGTAGAATCTCTGATTCAGTAAAGTGTGTAAATATCTCGATTAAGTAAATAATTGTATGATATTTGTATCAAATAAAAGTTAGTCTACCAAGTTATTTTGAATGTCATACAGTGGTTTTCAAATATATTCACTCTCCTTGGACATTTCCTAATTTGTTAGCCTTGAACCAAACATAATGGTTAGAGTAGAGACCGATAAGCTCTTATTTTCCCTCAGCAGATGATTTACATAATTTGCTAATTCTATATTTATGGAATATGGGAAATATATCAGTCCCTATTTAACCCTTAATGTTCTAGTATTTTTACAGAACGATTCCTCAAATATAATCTTTAGAATAAGGATAGTGACTCTACAGTACTGTGAAAGGTCTTAGCTATCCAAAAGCTGAGCTAAAGTCATTAATTGGAATAATAAGTGTTTATTTTTAATAATAACAATAAAATATATTATATTCATGTATGTAAATATACACCACAAACCCTGGTCAGCCACCAATTGTGCAAATTCTCCCACTTAAAAAGATGAGAGAGGCCTGTAATCTTCATCATAGATACACTTCAACTATGAGAGACACAATGAGAAGAAAAAATCCAGAGAATCACATTGTAGGATTTTTAATGAATTTATTGGTAAATCCCTCTGTTAAATAAGTATTTGGTCACCTACAAACAAGCAAGATTTCTGGCTCTCACAGACCTGTAATTTCTCCTTTAAGAGGCTCCTCTGTCCTCCACTCGTTACCTTTATTAAGGGCACCTGTTTGAACTAGCAGTACAAAAGACACCTGTCCGCAACCTCAAACAGTCACACCCTAAACTCCACTATGGCCAAGACCAAAGAGCTGTCAAAGGACACCAGAAACAAAATTGTAGACCTGCACCAGGCTGGGAAGACTGAATCTACAATAGGTAAGCAGCTTGGTGTGAAGAAATCAACTGTGGGAGCAATTATAAGAAATGGAAGACATACAAGACCACAGATAATCTCCCTCGATCCATGGCTCCACGCAAGATCTCATCCCGTGGGGTCAAAATGATAACAAGAACGGTGAGCAAAAATCCCAGAACCACACGGGGGGACCTAGTGAATGACCTGCAGAGAACTGGGACCAGAGTAACAAAGGCTACCATCAGTAACACACTACGCCACCAGGGACTCAAATCCTGCAGTGCCAGACATGTCCCACTGCTTAAGCCAGTACATGTCCAGGCCCGTCTGAGGTTCGCTAGAGAGCATTTGGATGATCCAGAAGAGTATTGGGAGAATGTCATTTGGTCAGATGAAACCAAAATAGAACTTTTTGTTAAAAACTCAACTCGTCGTGTCAGGAGGAGAAAGAATGCTGAGTTGCATCCAAAGAACACCATACCTACTGTGAAGCATGGGGGTGGAAACATCATGCTTTGGGGTTTATGGTTATACAATATTCTACTACTATTCCATGTAGTAAGTTTGTAGATACTAGTAAGTCTATTACTGACTAATAAGATGTTAAAACAGTCAGTGGCTAAAGCCATACAGTTCATAGATGCTATTTGTGGTGGAGGTAAACTTAATAAGAAACGTTAGTTAGTTTAAAATAATGCTTAATGGTGTCTAGCTAAATATTCCAACATGTCGTAATGTTACTGGGTGACTATTAGCGCATAATCTTACAGGTTCAATCTCTTCTCTTCTCACTGTAATGTTGGTTACAAGTTATTATATTCATTGAGAAGCGTGTTTACCTAGCAAAACCAAGACAGTAACCCCCATGCCAAATGGTCAATGGAAACATTCCTGTGGTTATCAGAGCATAACCTACAGAGAGAATCTGAACAGAGAGTTATGTTATTCTCATTTTCTAGGCGCATTCACTTCCAATGAAACGTACATTCATAATGTAGTTGTTAATGCTTAGATCCCACACTATTCAATAGATTTTTTTATTGTTGTTCAAATAACATTTCATTCACTGTGTCCTTTATTATCCACACGCCTTTAACACTGCACATAACCCAAAGAACACTATACCCACAGTGAAACATGGTGTTGGCCGCATCTTTGGGGCTGTAATTCTTCAACTGCAAGTTGAACAGGAAGTTCACCTTTCAGCATGACAACAACCCAAAGCTCACATCCAAATCCACAAAAGCATGGCTTCCCCAGAAGGAATTTAACATTTTGGAATAGCCTAGCCAGAGCCCAGACCTGAATCCAATTGAACATGTGTGGGGTGATCTGAAGAGGGCTGTGCACAGGAGATGTCCTCGTAATCTGACAGATTTGGAGCGCTTTTGCAAAGAAGGGTGGGCAAATATTGCCATGTCAAGGTGTGCCATTCTAATACACTCCTATCCAAAAAGACTGAGTGTTGTAAAATAAACAAAAGGTGCTTCAACAAAGTATTAGTTAAAGGATGTGCACACCTTTGCATCCAGGTTATTATTTTTCATTTGGAAGATTTCAGTTTGTTTTTCAATTGAATTGTTCACATTATAGGTCTCATTATTTTACATCACAAAAACCTGGCATTCTAACAGGGCTGTGTAAACTTGTTATATCCATTGTATGTCTGTATGAACACTGAACATCAGATTTCTACTTCTAACCTGCAGATGTCAATGTCGAGAAAATGTTTTGAGTGTTTTTTTTTAAAAGACTTGTCACAAATGTTTCCACTGTCTTATTTGTTTAGGAGAGTGTATTTTTAGCCATCACTACTGATTTGTGCTTTTAAAGAACCATATTCCAGATTTCCTTCAAATGTTTGTAAATCTTCCTTACTTTTCATTAGAAATTGTACAAATCAACTCTGGGACCTCCAGAGAATCATGCTTTTAATCGTGTAAAACACCTTGACTACACACAGATAGCCTCCATTCAACAAAATATGTGATTTCTAGTCAAATGGTGGCACCACAGCTCGTTCAGGTATATCAAAGAAAAGGGGTGAAAACTTATGCAATCTATTATTGTTTGTTTAATATTTAAAACTAATAGAAAATAATTATATTTTTCACTTTCATATCATTATTAATTTTAAGACTTTTTTTGTGTTGATGAGTGACAAAAAGCCATAATTGAATACATTTAGAATTTGTGTTGTAATAGATAATGTGGAGAAGTCCAAGGGGCTGAATACTTTTGAGAGACACTGGACATTAGCCTTTTTATTTTGACATTCAAGGTGAAACACAATAAATAAATGCCCTTAATCTGTAATAAGCAAATTTATACTTACATTTTCCAAAGCTTCCAATGACAATCACTTCATACGCTAAAGGGAGCAATCAACTTATCTGTTGGGTTGTTATCCTGAAATGCATGTCATCTCCTGTTTCAGAAGTGGGATAAGTTCTGCCTGTTGCAATCACACCTAAAATTTTTACCATGGTTTGTGGGTACACTCTTTTTGCTAAGTTTATGTTGGTTTTTGATGGGCTGCGTTTTTCTAGAATTAATATATGTGCATGTATCGTTAATATATTAGTCCAGAATTGTAACAAGTATTCTAGCTTTTAAAGCTGAAATTGTAAGTAGATTTGAAATGTAACAGAATAGTTTATTTTATTCGTCCAGAGTTATTAAATTATTAAATAAAAACCATACGAAATTGATTAAAACCAAACTATTGGGCCAGTTGCCTATTTCATTCTCTTTTGATGGATGATCTTCATGCACTTTCGACATGAATAAAAAATGAGCACAGAAAGATATTCACGATGTGTTGTCTCACTTCCTTGATGCTGTGCACCCACTAAACTTTGGTCAAAAGCCTGGGAAAAGAAGATTTGAATTTGTGTTTATTTTTTTAGCTCAGTTAGAACTCAGTAATGTCTGCATTGAGTTATGGCAGGTTCCATTCTTTAAAGTAATTTCTCCTCAGAGCCTTTAAAAACGTGTGCCTGTGCAGACAGATAATCGAATAAACTAGAAAATAAATATTACTAACAAACGCCTCTAGCAAGTTCCCCTAAAGGAATGAGTATATGAGCATACATTTAAGATGAATAATGAAATGGACTGAAGTGGAGTATGGAATCCAACTGTAATAGCCTGAGACGAGACTTCTAGAAAGACTAGTGCAGGTTCACAACAGCTGCAATAGGAGCGACATTTTGAGCAGGGGACTCTTAGGGAGTGGGGTTAGGAGGTTAACCACCTAGAGAGGTTTGGGTCGGGGAGGGTGCTAGCTGCTGCTGCTGATAATGCTCCCTCTATTCCGTCCATCAGCCAGACTCTTCCAAAAGGCTTAGGACTTGGGAAACCAAGGTCAGTAGGCTTTATTTTCACAGCCCTGAAGCACACCGCTAGAGACCGTTGCATGTTGCATCTACAAGTTCATTAGAGAAGGATATGTTGTTTGGCCACTAAAATTCTCTAGTTAACTGTGTACTGTGAAGTGCTGTTCAGAATCATGTTGAGTCATCAGGGAAGAGATCTTCGTAAATTACATGCCTTAGGAACACAGGGGCTACAAACAAAAGTCGAGCTGTTTTGGTACTGCTGAATTCAAATTCAAAATGAAAAAAGGAATAAGCAATACATTCACTGTGAGACTGCAGAACGATGCCTATGCGGAATCGCTTAATGGGAGCTAAGCAGTGATCCAATGCCCTGAAAGGATTTGTGTAAATACGCTGTTTGCTCACGATCAGCATTGTATTTAATAATGTTGGTGGATATTAAATCATCTTTTGATCTTTTTTTCATTAGAACTTCCCATGTGGGTTTGCGTTTCCTTCATAAATTAAGTTCCCTGTATTGTATACACATGAGGAAAATGAACGAGGACACAAAAACCTTTTTTAGAGATTAGTAAAAATACCATGCTATTTAAACCATTTTAATTGGTACAGCAACTTTCTTTTGAAAAGTCTTCCTCCCCGTCAACATTGCGCTACATACACTGAAAGAACGGACGCCAGATTTACACTAGTGATATTTCAGAATATGACGTGAGGATAGGATTGCTCATGCCTCTGGGAGTCGTATTTCATTTAGAGGCAACACTTGCCCTGTTATTGGGTCCCACGCACACACTCAGACCATTCCCAGCACACCTACAGCTCATAAAATCATGGGTACAGTACCCTGAGAAAATATTGATTCCTTCCCAAAAGGCTAATAAAACAGCACTTTGTTCTAACCCGTTCAAGTTTTCATTATGAAAATATTTCAAAATGAACTTGAGTGCCCGTCTCGGAAGTTAAGGATTTATATAGAAACCACGTTAGTGGCATACGTACTGTACATAGAAACAGACACACAAAATTGTTATGCAAGTAATACTGACTTTATACCTTACTTTGCATTTCATAGCCTAAAACACCAGGACAATACTTAGGAGAATAAATTTCATTAAGCATGATCTATCTAATTAGCACAAAGCTATACCTCATAAACAAAAGGCTGAATACTTTCACCTGTTCACTCCCCATTAAAAGTCTCCATAATAATGCTAATTATGTTTGTTCTTTTATAGGGCTTCATTATGTAGGGAGCATATCATTAGAGGCTAGAAGGGGTGCATATGTAACTATTGTCTCATCTCATCTGTGCGATAATGATGGCTATTCTCATCTAAAAAACAATGTACGTCAGATAGTATAAAAGTGCAGTGAAGGACATGGCTGAGAGAAACACCAAAATGACAACAGAGAGGCACGTGTGTGGTTCCCTCCCCGTGCCAAACATATGAATGAGAAACTTCAAATTGTGTATTTTTGGGTGAGATCATCGGAAAATGAAGCATTTCACTTCAGTGGTACACTCATTCTGGTAATATGGCAGGATACACCGATCAGTTCTACCAGGGTAACTCTAGCCTTGAGACCTCAGTTCAAGGATATGACAGTTACATTTTTCACTGCTATTTTTCTCCTCAATGCACATCATCTATACTGTGGCTCATTTATAATTCATCAATAGTTGAAAAGCTGACTGAATTCTCCTACAGCTCAACGCCATTGTTTTGCATAGAGACAGTGTGGTGATTCGCTGGTCTCATGCTGCTAGGCTGCGCACGCTGATTGAGAAATGCAGCTCAGTGTTGAACCCCACTGAGAGACTCCGCAGGCGTGGACATGCTCTGAGTTTCCATGGCAAGATGAGGCTGCAAAAGAAAAGGCTACAGTAAAATGCCAGCAGAAAATGTGGTAAAAACAAATGTCATTCTTAAGGTGCTATTTTAGCATGGACAGCATGTAACCCAGTGGTTAGAACTTTGGGGCAGCTGCTGGTTTCTATCCCTCAGCCAACAAGGTGAAAAACCTATAGTTTGTACCATTGAGCAAGGCACTTAAACATAATTGCTACTATAAGTCACTCTGGATACATATTGACGCATTTACTGGTGGATGGAAGGCTTTCTTAGTTAGATACGGTGGCTCAGAAGTGCAAAACACAACCGCTAATACAATTACACCCCCCCAATACAAATACTCCCCAAATACCAGAAAACACAACCACTAATACAATGGCACACTCACAAGTCAATATAATGACACACTCCCAAGTCAATACAATTCCCCAAATATGAATGCTCCCCCCAATATGTAACGACAACATTAAGTCAAATGAAAAGTGTAGGTATAAGACTGTTGTGAACAGGGTGAACAGGACGTGACAGTCTAGCAGCTAGCTGTTTAGCTACGGTTTCAAAGAAGAGGCAAGATATTTGATATAATGAGTCACAGACATTGACTGTGGCAGTCATTTATACAAACGTACACAATATTGTGGCAAAGAGTTGCATATTTTACAAATGTTCATGTTGTGAGTATTTGACAATATGTCTAAGAATTGAGGACTATATATCTCGCTGGCTGAAAATATATAGCTGGCTGAAAACTGAGTTTTGTTCATTACAGGAGGTAGAGTTTGTAAATAACTGGCACTCTTTTTGGGTCTCGCCCAGAAATAGGGTAAGGCCTGATCTGCTGAAAAGCGACGGACCAGCTGGAGTGGTGCTCTTCTTTTATCTAGGAACATTGACAGGAGTCTCACTCCTATAGCCTCACCATGAGATATAGGGTGCAGGACAGGCTGCAGGCTGTTAGCCAGCCTGCTAGCAAAGTGAAGTTTGTTGAGAGCATAGCCAGAGTAGTTAGTACAGTTTTGCCTATTGCGACTAACTTGTTCCCGGCTGAGAAAAGTTAAAAAAGCAAGCACTAACAATAGCAACTTTATTAAGATAAAACCTTCCTCCACCTCGGTCACAAATAAAAAGGACTGTATTACCTCGCATCTCAAAATGGGACTTCTAAACGTGAAATCCCTTGCTCCAAAGGCAATGGCATTAAATAAATTAATCTCTAATCATAAACTAGATGTTTTAGGCTTGTGTGAAACATGGCTAACGTCTGATGAATTGACTGCCCTAAATGAGGCCTCTCCGCCTGGCTATACTAGTGATCATATTCCCTGAGTGTGTACCAAACTCACTATAAATAGCGGAAATGAAGCCTCTTGTAAAAAAATCTAATCGGAATCCAGACATTAAAAAACTATAGGCCAATACTGAACATCCCATTCCTCTCAAAAATCCTGGAAAAATATGTTTCCCAAGACAAATAATATTTATGAAATGCTCCAGTCCGTTTTTAGACCCCATCATAGTACTGAGACTGCACTCGTGAAGGTAACAAATGACCTTTAAGGGCCTAAAACAAAAGTTCTGCATCCGTCCTGTTGCTTCTTGATCTTAGTGCTACTTTTGACACTAATGATCACTCCCTTCTCTTAGTGAGACTGGAAACCCGTATTGGGCTAAGTGGGAATGTTCTAGCCTGGTTTAAATCGTATTTATCTGAAAGATACCAGTTCGTATGTGTGGATGGTATATCTTCTGACAAATCAAAATTGTGTTTTGGTATTCATCGAAGTACAGTTCTGGGCCCATTATTGTTCTCATTATATATGCTGCCTCTTGGTGATGTAATCCGAAATCGCAATGTCAATTTTTGTTGTTATGCTGATGACACACAGTTATGTATTTTGATGAAGCATGGAGAAGTCCTGAAATTAGCTAATTTGGAAGCATGTGTTTCAGATATTACGAGATTGATGACAGAGCACTTATTGCTTTAAGACTAAAGAAAAACAGAAATGCTCGTTTTAGGACCCAAGAAACCAAGAGCATTGTTGGCAGATCTGACTATGAACCTCGACAGCTGCATGGTCGTATACGAAAAAACTGTAAATCTCTGTGTTACTTTTGAACCTGACCTCTCCTTTGATGAAGATATGCAATATATCTCAAAAGTTGCTTATTTAGATTTTTGAAACATTGCAAAAAATCTGAAACCTAACAAAATCTGATGCAGAAAAACATATCCATTCTTTTGTTACTTCAGGATTAGATTACTGCAATGCTCTTTTTTTCTGGTTACCCTGATATATCAATAAACTTCAATTAGTGCTGTACACAGCTGTTAGAATCCTAACTAGAACAAAAAATTGGAACACATTACTTCAGTACCTTACTTTACACTGGCTGCCTGTTCGGTTTTAAGGTTTATTGTTGACCTATAAATCAATACATGGACTTGCTCCTACATATATCCCTGAAATGATGAAGCCATACATACCTGCACGTAACCTTAGATCGCAAGATGCAGACCTTTTAATTGTACCCTAAAATTTAAAGAAATGCCGGAGACAGGGCCTTCTCTCATAGAGCTACAGTATTGTGGAATGATTTGCCAATTAAAGTTAAAAATACAAACTCATTTCAAACCTTCAAGTGTCTACTAAAGACGCATCTCTTCAGCCTGGTCTATTAATAAGTGTAGTCTGGCCCAGGGGTGTGGAGGTGTCTAGAAAGGCCTGATACTGTCCACCCTTGCTGTCCCCATTGGGATTCCCTCCCTCCAATGCCTTTTAGGCGCGGAGTCACTGGCCTGTTGTTGTCTCTCTGTTGCGCACTTGTGCAATCGGGCTGTACTCTGCTGGCAACACTCTGCCCTCATTCAGGATGGTTGCGGTTGGTGGGTGTCCCTTTGGTTGATGCTTGGCAATGTGGGTGGATTGATTTCCTGCCTGTTGGGCCCTGTCCATGGCCTCCCCAGTGTCACTGGACCCCTGTCTCAGCCCCAAGGTCTTACGCTGCTATATTATTGTGCTGGGGGAGTAGGGTCAGTTCTCCTTATAAATCCTTGTAGATCTAAGGAATGCATTTTCAAAATGTTCCCTGTCTCCTGGAAAGGGTATTTATTACAAGACAACTGATTAGTGGTTATGTTGTGCGGTATTGGGAGGATTATTTCTAGCGGTAGCGTGACAACGTATTAGTGGTTATGTTGTGCGGTATTGGGAGGATTATTTCTAATGGTAGCGTGACAACGTATTAGTGGTTATGTTGTGCGGTATTGGGAGGATTATTTCTAATGGTAGCGTGACAACGTATTAGTGGTTATGTTGTGCGGTATTGGGAGGATTATTTCTAATGGTA